>JAGXCT010036395.1:52789-92222 GCA_022495035.1 Philopotamus ludificatus | reverse complement strand
TGTGGGCGTAGGGTCTTAGCGAGCGAAACTAATGTTTTTGTATGCAGTTTAACGGTCGAAGCCGTGCTGTCAAGTCGCAGCACATTTATCTACTCGATCTCAGTTATTTAATATGATACTTTGAGATTTTCCGATTTTCTGCAATGTCAAAATTAGAATACTTTCAGCACCTCAATTTAAAAGATTTTTTTTCGAATAGTTTAATTAATAATTATAAAACATTCTTTGAATATTTACGTTTAAAAAACGAGTTTACTTATTTATTCATACTCCGAAATTTCAAAAATTCTTTGTTCATGAATTAGTAAAGTTCATGTAAAAAAATAATCTTAGGTATTCAAGAAGTTTATAAACTAGGAAAACTAATTTGAACTATTCTAAGTACCACTGCGTCGGCAGAACGCCCATTTTCTGCTCCAAACAAAATTAAAACATGCTATCGGAGCTCACAAGGTCAGAGAAGACTATGTGGCCTAAGCCTAATATCAATGGAGAAAAAAATAAAATAGAAGGGCACACTTTACGATAGTGTCGTTGAAAAATTTATGCCGCAAAAACGAAAATTAGATTTAATATATAAATAATAGTAAAATTCATTACAAAAAAAAATGTATTTTTTTCCACATACAGCACACCCAACATCAACACCCACCGTACGCCACTGCTATTTACCAGAAATATTTTTTTAAATTTAAATTACGTGTTTTTTTTATAAAATGTAAAAGAATTTACAATTTTTTACGGGATTTTTTGGAACACATGGCGTCGAAGGTGTTAAAAATATTTTTATCGCCATCTACATGCAAAATATAAATATTTATAATAATATTTTTTTTGAATCATAATTATGATACCAATCATTCAAATCGATTCATAATATTTAATTACATTTGCAATTCAATGATTTTTGCGATTAAATATTTTCAATAAATAAAGTGTGTGCGCATATTCGTAGATGTCACTGCGATATTCATGAAAATGGTTCGAATCTTAGATAAAATCTGTGTTTTCTGAATCTGAATGATAAAAAAAGATTGTGAAAAAATGAATAAACACTAAAGTAATTACGTGTAAGTCATTAGAAAAATGTAGCATTTTATTTTTGATCAGTTAATTGGTGTCTGCGTCTGAGTTATTCCCGCAATCACCGCAGATTCGTTTCGTGATTCGCATTTATTTTCCAATCTGTGTTTATAAAAATATTTTTAATGTTTCGTTTGATTGATGGTTCCCCATCGACATTGTTGCAGAGCGCCGCAGAAATTGCCATCATTACCGCGGAAAAAAAATCGCGAGGTCGCCATTCGCAATTATTTTCACGAGTTCAAGGTCACTGAAATTCTTTCACAATATCTATTTTTTTCTAATTGCGAAATTAATGTCTCGGCCGGCCATTGAACCACTCTCGCGATTGATTCAACACTTTCGTTTCGGCAAAGTGCATCCGTATATATGTATATATTTTTTTCACACGTATTTAGCGTAAATTAAATTAGAATAATGATAAGATCGTGGATTATTCGTACTAACTGTGGTTTCGGGATTGTTACCGAACCTGAATTGCTCACGAACTGTGAGAATTCGCCTATCGCCGACTGAGTAACGGTTCTGCAATGGGATCCGTTTATAAAAATATATTCTTTCTTCTTGGAAAATATTTGCTTTTGTAGCATCACATGTGTCATCGTGATGATATACTGTAGGCGTTGAAGTCGTCAGTTCATGGTCGTAAATTTTAGCATTATATATTTTTCAGATCATAACCGCGAGAACAATGGCCATTAATAAATAACATAACAGGTGTTTGTTAAATATGTGGACATCCTTTGTCTGTATTTGGCATTGCAGTTTGTGATATTGGCGCCGGGCTTTGATATGCCGTGGGCATTATCTTCGTGTAGTTGTTTGTCTTGTTCGATGATTACCTCACAATATAATTATCTTTTTTTCGAACAAATATTTTGGCGTAATAGAGTACCATTTAAAAGAATTCAATAATATGAGATCAAATATGCAACTCTCCCTAAATATATTATATTTGATTTTAAAATATCTATCTTTCTCAGCTTACCATTTCCAAAATCACTAAAAAAATACATGTCAACACTATTTGTGTTGAGAAAATTCTCTTATGAACATATTTTCAGCAATATGATAGAAAATCCCTCTCTTGTTTACTAAATAATTCAAGTATTTTAAGTAATAAGTTAAAAATAGATTTTGGTATTTTTTTATCTCACCTCCTGGATTACGAAATTTACGCAAAATCTCTTTTTAAATTGTCCACGTTCCATTTTTCTAGCTGAAGTTATTGTGCATAATCTTTAAATCGCGAAAACGCGTGAACGGATCGTCGCAATGTTTTGTAATAACGCAAAAATGCGTCAACCGCTCGTACAAAAGTTATAGACTTATTTTGTTTAATTTGTTGTCATCATAAATTCATTTAGATGAATATCAACAATAGGAGGTTTGATCAAAAAATTGATGCTGTATTAGTACACTTGTTCCTGACGTATCTTGACATTATCAGCCATTTTAAACGCTTTACCTAGCCGTGGCGATGTGGTCTATTTGTGACCCCAATTTTTCTCTAATAACTTTTTAAATGTAAATCCTACATGTCACAAACCCTTTGTATTTGTCTAAAACAGTCTAAAGCAGTGATTCCCAAAGTGTGAGCCGCGGTGTCGTCCTAAGGGCGCCGAGACATATTCAATTAAACAATTTGTTGGCCAAATTTGTCGCCATCTTTTTGCGCTCGCTTTTCTCAAGAAGGTCAACAATTTTGAAAAAAATCTGATGTATTAAGGGAGCCGCGGAAAAATCTGGTGTTTTAAGGGAGCCGTAAACCGAAAAAGATTGGGAACCTCTGGTCTAAAGAATAAATATTATAAATAATTATTGGCATTGTCCGCAATTGCGAAAATATAATTAAAAACAACAATATTCGCTTCTGTTGGCGCGATGTTTTTTATCGTTTGCATCCGGTACGATGTGCAAGTGCGAGTGAAACTGTACTAGCTACGAGAACTCTGAGACGGCGAGTGTCGACCAAATTATTAGTAGAATAATACATTTTTTTAGCATTTTATGTCAAGATATTGATTAATACTTCATGAAATGCTTGGGGTCTATTTTCCATTGTAAACAGACCCTTTTTGGGTGATGCCGTTGGTTTCGAGCCGCAGTAACGGATCGATTAAACGAAAAAAATCGTTTATTCTCGATTGACGTATACAAGATTCTTAGATATATTTACAGTCAACCCTCCTATAACGTTTCCTGTAAATCGCTGTTTCCCACAAAATTCTAATATTTTTAAGGTAAATTTAGATATTTCGTAAATCTATAATATATTGCCGAAAGGTCAATGCTTTTTGTTTGACAAGGAATTTTGTAAAAAGCAGCGATTTAGAAGAAACCCTATAGGAGTGATGACTGTATTTATAATTCAGAAAAATATGAAAGTTACCTCTAATAACTTCCATTCATTTTTGCGCAGTGTTCCAAAATTGGAACATTTTGTCTTATATCACCACTTCTATATCCAGCTGACAAAAATTTGAAAAACTCGTGTAAAACCAATGCAAAAAAAAGAAAATTACTTGTTTTGTGTCATATTTCATTATGTTTATATGAAATTATCTGACATCTTAACGCATTCCGGTCCGCTGGGTTCCGCGCCGAGTTTTGCGTTGTGTTCAGAAAGGTTATATCTATGTAAAAAAAATAGTTCAAAACTTCTCAAAGTGTGGTCTGCGTATCAATTAAATATAAATGATTTTGGTTAAACATCAGCGCCAACAAAGACTCGAAACGCGTCCCCCGTACTTCTACGTTGGCCCGCGAGGACGCGTTTTCGAGTCCCCCGGACCGCAACGTGTTAAAACCACAATTGATTATTATTTGTTTTTATTACCGAACCGAAATATATCGATATTTTTTCGGTTCATCTCCGCCTTTTTCGCACACGATCGATTCTCGTACGCGTACGAAGATTTAGCGCTCCTGTCCAGTCGTAATGTAATATTTTGATATGGGATAGACTACACCACTGTTTTCATCTAACATGAGTGTTATTTATTCCGAATTTTTGCAATATTTCACGTTCATTTTGCGTCAATTACGCTTTGATCATACTAAAATAATAGTTTACGGTCAATATACTCGGAGGAAATGGCAGGTGTGCATCGGCATAGCACAATATTATTATTTTATCTAAGGAACACATCTGTCAAACTACGAAGATATATTTAATAATAATAAATTTTAAATATTGCAATGTTTTTTTTTACAGTTTCGTTAATATTGTCATATATTTTTTTTGTCTCATTACAACGGTACAGCTTGACGCAAAACTGCAACCTGATGCGAAAACCAGTTGCACAAAGTCGAAATTAAAATTTTTATCATGGCAATTTTTGTCGTTCAGATTCTTCCAGTTCGATAATATTTTTTTTGAAAATTAATTTAACGTAGTGGATGATTACGGCGGATGCAGGGCGAAGTTTTTCAGATGTAGGGCATATTGGTCCTCAGCAGTCAGTCCCCACCCACCTGTGGCTCGCGTTCTCAGGCGGCTCGTGCGCCAGTCGCGCACCGGCAGCCGTTCTGCGCTAACACGTAACGTACCCAGCACGTGGTACTCAATAAAATAATAATAAAAAAATAATAATAGCAAAAAAATCTCACACATAACATATCGATTACGCAATGATCGCAGTTTGCGAGCGATACACAGTGTAATATGCAAATTCGCGTTGCAACGATGAGTGGATTGTTTATATGCGTTAAATACAAGTGCAGTTTGTCATATTATTAAACGAATCACGCGTCCGATTCCATGTCACGGTCCACGTTAATTCAGTTCATTATCGTCTCGATCATCTGATGATGATTATTTCGATCCACGTATTTTGATTATGCTGTTATTGACAAATCGCCCGTGTGTTTTGGTCGCCCTCGCCCACTTGTCACTGCCGGTGCTCACATTTGTGTGACGTTTCGCCGGAAACTGTGGCCTTCGTCTACCACCCATATGGATGCTAACAATGGACATCCACGACGTGTTGTCTCCGATATCCTGGATATCAGCATTAATGAGCAATTCCCAATCGATCATGCACCGCATCCGTGCATACATTCATTCAATTCCATGATATCTTAAAGCAGTTTCATTTAATTTAATTTTTTTTTGATAAAGATCTAATATTATACAATTATACCGTACAACGGAGATATTTGCATAAGCCCATATGCAGAGTTATAACAACATTTGTGCCATACGCAGATTGTTGATATATGAAAATAGCATTATCTTTCGCATTCGCGAAATAATGCGAATAAAAAAAAATGTTTCGCAAAGAGAATCGTCTAATTATTTTCACATTAATTCGCGTCGTAATGATTCGGCGATTTATTTGCGAATATTTTTAAAAACACTGTCGATCATAATGATATGAAAACGTGGAAAATTATTAATGTGCGCCATTAATTCACTTAAATTCTTTATAATCGTTGCTTTCTTCTTATGCGCTTGATGTATGTGCAAATTCTTCATAAAAAAAAAAATATATAGATATATTCATTCTCATAGTGCGGTTCTCACATCGTGCATAGTTACTTTTAACGACCCCTGCATTCCGCAATATTTTTATCTTATTATTACGTGTGAAACAGACGCCGTCGCTCGTCAGCCTCAAATGTAATTTACGAACTTCGATCGAAAACGAACGAATCCTGTGAAATGTCAACATAATGTCGATGTATCGCTTCGTGAAGGATACGCAGGGCACCGGCGCCAATAAGCGTCTGTTCGTCCAGGCGACGCTGGAGAATGAATCCGAATACCAACCGCCGTATCCGTCGACGTCGAAGCCGCTGAAATCGAGCCTGAAGAAGACTGGACCGCCGATCACGACCAGTCTCAACTTCGACACGCTGCCGAAGCATATGCGCGACAGTCTCAATCGACAGCATAATGACGGCCATAGATCCAACAGCGGAAGTTACGGCGGAAGGATCGTCCACGACGGAAACCAGACCCATTTCGAATTCGACGAGGCCAGCGCCCTGGCTCCGGTCAGACCCTATGCCCATTACGACGACACCAACGACCACCTGATGGCAATCTACACCAAGAAGAGACTGTCCACCGAGGTGCTCGGATCGTCGCTCGAATCCACCAAAGTCTCGCGAAAGAACGAAAACGGCACGAGACGAATCACGACAAGGATCGTGCGAAAAGTCACCACTCTATCGAGGGGAGAGGAGAAATCAGTACCGCACGACCTCACCAAAAGAGCTGCCGGAAGAGAGATAAGCGATTCCTCCGAATATACAAGAAACGCGCTATTGAAAGCGATACAGCCTAAGCGTGTTAAGGTAATTTATTAAAAATTGTACTATTCAATACATCGTTAAAGTTAATACCTAGGGATATTCCTCGGTACATTCCTAATCCATACACGTATGGCTTCTGGGCTTTGTCTGTACGCATATATGGTGATCTTATTGAATCCATTTTCTGCTGAGCTGGAAAAGTGGCGCCGTAATTATACGCCATCATGAAAAATCACAATCTGATACATATGCATATTGTCGGAACGAAACATTCTCTGCAATTTTGTTCATCTGTTTCATATGCAAATGCCCCGCTTTACACGTATCATCGTAAATTTATTGCAATCGCGCTTATCTCTGTATTAGATTTCCTTGCGAATTTTGCACATATTAGGTAAACCGGAAAGTAATGACTATGTAAGATTATTTTTCTTGTAAAAATGTTGAGGTTTTTGCGTCTTCTAGTGAAGTAGAAGTTTTATTTCTAAGCGAATGCTCTAAAGATATCTAAAGATGATAATCTGAAGGCGCGCAATATCTGGTGAAAAATAATACGTCTTTAGTTATTTACCAAAACTGATCTTCTGATCTACCGAAATCCTTCTAATTGTGTACAATAATCTTCTGTTGTAACTGTTCCTCCACGTTTTAGTAATTCATAATGAAATACGCCCAAAATATCATATTAAACACAAGAAAGCAGGGGCGGCTCGTCCATATACACTGCGGAGCTGCAGCACCCCTAAACATATTGAGGAAAAATATATATGTACGCGTATTGCTATTGCGCGACAGAGTTAATAATCACTTGTGACTTGTTAAAAACAGATAACATCTAGTGAAGAGGAAAACGAATACCGATGCAAATACCCTCTCACTTGCCTGGACACAGTCGAGAAGGTAAAATCTAATACGAACAGGGTAGAGGATACAAGTCTAATGTTAGCAAAGGCCAAAAGAGGGAAACTCGTTACAAAAAAACGCATACCAAGACGGCTTGGGTCACGATATGGATACGAAAGGGGAGCCCTCGCGTCACGAGTGAGACTCAGGTTCTCTTGGCTTTGACTGCCATTCGATAGTTTGGTAAGGCCCATACCCTCAGCTAGTGAGAGCTTTGTGGCTGATGTGTTGGATAGAGTAAAAGCGCTGCCCGCGTCATGTATTGAATGGACGCGGGGCGGCAGCGGGGTTGAGGGGGGTGGGGGGTTCATCGTCGCTAAGTGCTGTGTTGCGCTGCGACTTGAAGCAGTCCTACGCCGTTCATACTGAGTCACATTTGAAATATACTTTTTTAATTTTTCATCTTTCGCATCATTCCAATTATTTTACCATTACAAAGAAGTATCATTTTAAAATTCCTAGTCTATTTTATTTCCCGATACTTGTACTGTAGAACAGGGACAGTGGGGATCTAGTGATAATTCCTTCATGGTTTTGCGAGGGTCAGAATCCAGCAATGAATTTAATAGATCATCCAGTTATAGAGGTCTTCCTGGTCATTAGTTTATCGGTTAATCATCACTTTTTTTCTTTCTATATAGCATTTTGGAAGTTTTAAGTCATCTCCATAAATTTCGCAGATGGTCTCGGTAGCTTATTTTGGCTTCAATCCCTTATCGAATAAAAATAATATAAATATATAAATGGTTCACTTCAATCTTTGGCCTTGACATTTTTACTTACAGGATAAAACAAATATAATGTGTCGGGCTTCAAAATGATACCAAATTTTAGCTGTTTACTCGACGATAGTGGATGACAAACTGATGTTAAAACGCCAGAACAAAAAAATTGACATTACTTTTCGGTTTACCCTATATATATATGTATTCTAGATTTTTCCGCGGATCCACTCTGCGGAACGATCTGTTGTTGCAGACATATAATACCGGAATATGTTTATAATGGTAGACGTGCACATTATGTCGTTAAGATTATGTTTTAATTGCTCGGTATTACAATATGTCGTATGCACTGTTGTTGAAATTTTTCTGAGAATATTTTTTTCTGTATTCCGCAAAGGCGACGTTCCGCAAAACCGCTAGAATGTCGATTCTGTGCACGAATGGCAAATAGTGGATTTCCTTTTTTGTCTTCAGTCATAGAGTCGCTCGTTGCATAATGAATTGATAATGTCGTGTCGGTCTCGACTCCAGCTTATGGTATTCTGCGGAATGGTCAGATTCAACATGCATTCATATAAAATTACAATTTCTGACATCATCGCGACATTATATGCCTGTATATTATATGCCCACACAAATTTTAAATGGATGTAGGTTAAGGTTGAACGAACATAGTGGATGTCGAATGTGTAGCTGAAGAGCGGCAACACCTGGACTTCCGTTATCGCGTCAGCTGTTTCTGGCCCTTACTTTTACACTTCAGCATGCACCAATATCATTTAATTAACATGAACCGTGTGCATAGTGCATTTTAGAGTGATCGTGCGGCTAAACGCCGCTCTGACCCGTTTAATTGACCTCTTTGGTGTATTAACAGTATTTTTTTCAACGACTTGTGCACTTTCACTATTGACGCAATGGCCCATGATGAACGGCAGCTCGATTTTGATTCAATTACGAGATGTGTCAGCTCCTTTTTTGTCATCTGGTGTAATATTGTAATATATACATTTCACTTTTTGTCTAAAAAATGGTATATTGTGATGTAACGCCGTTTTATGGCAACGTGTTTTTATCGCTAATTGACTGAGTAAACAACGTGTCGTGCACTAACGTTTTTTAATTCAATAAATGTTGAGAAGCGCTGCATTAAGTGCATTATTATATTAACGACTGCATTTGGATATGTTGTTAATTCATTAAAATCTTGTCGCTCGATATTTACTACTGCAGAGTATGGCGGAGCAGGAGATATCAACGCACGGTCAAGACACAAATCGATGTTTTAATTTTCGAATATTATTTTTTTAAATTATATTTAAATATATAAAGTTAAGATTTAGAGAAGCTATAAGGTGTTTTGCATATTCGTTGAACTTTACACTTTATTATTATCAGCTGTTTGTCAGATAAAAAATACAAAGCATGTTTTCTCTTGATTTAAGTCACTTGAAAAATACATAGATATAGAAAACTCCATCGTGTTAAAAGATAACATGTAATCTTTTCATAAGTTATATAATTATATATAAACATATATTCAATTATCTTATTTTTCGTTATTTCTGTTATTCGTTTATTTTCGCAAAATCTTTATTTATTCGCTGTCAATGTTCAGCGATTCTGTCTTTATCTCATCAATGTCTGCCAAACGTCATCTTTTTACAATTTTTTAAAATCTTTGGGTATTAGAAGAAGTCGCAGGAAGGCAATTTCCGACGAATATGGAGGCTATGGCATCACGATGATGTCGTATTTGATTAAACATTTTCTTTACATCATTAAAAAAATACGAATATACAAATGCACGTAAATATAGCTACCAATGTCAAGATACGTCAAAGTCAAATATCCAACACAACAAAATAGTTAGCTCAACCGCAAAGAATGTGACAATTTGGCTTCCTTTTTTTTTAATCATCATCATTTGCCAGCCACGAGACATTCACTCGCTGAGCGTATGAGCCTTACTAGACCTTACAAGAAACCTGAGTCTTACACGTGACGTGAGGGCTTCTCTTTTGTGTTCATACTGCAGGGCCAAGCCGTCTTGGTATACAGTTTTTTATAAAGAATTTTCCCATTATTGGCATAGAACGTGTATCTTCTACCACTGTTGGTATCGGATTTTACCCTCCTGACTATGACCAGACAAGTAGGAGGGGGTTTATCTCGATATTCATTATCATCTTCTCTAGGCGTTATCTGCTTAACCGATTTATCACAGCGGCTGAAAACCAACCGCATCGTCCGAAGGGGGTCTATTTACTATGGAAGATAGATCCCAATCATTTCAAGTCAACCACATCAATATCTTGACTTTTTTTTAAAAAAAAAAAGATTATTCTAATAATAAAATTAGTTAATGCTTCATAATTTGGATTTTTTTCCGCAATTGCAGATAATAAATGACAATGACACAAACGTTTTGGATTTGTCTAGATTTATATTAAAAAAACGTTATTCGAGAAAAATCAAAAACTTCACGGGGTCTCAAATATACTATCGGCTAGGTTAAAACAAGTTACAAGTCGCAAGTGATTATTGACCTTGATGCACAATAGCAATCCCTTCGTCATGGAAAAGACCTCCTCAGAGATGGTGCCCTAGAAAAAGAACGAGGGACGAAAGTGTCGAGATTAGACCATTTGTCGGCCGTCAGTTTAGGGTTTTTTTTTTGACATGGCTTTCTGGTTCTTTGGTGAGAAATCTGTTAGAGATGAGACCTTGCCTATGCTAAAATAGTCTGCAATCCCGGATCATGCTCTGGATTGGTGTCATGTGTCATATGTATTTGTTTTGAATCATTTCCTCGAGAATGACGCCTGCATTCTATAATATCTAAGCATTCTCATCTTCGCAGTATGAAGCTTTTGCGCCTTCATCAGCGTGCGGATATAGCTTTTATTTATATTTAGTTAATCTGTCATTTGTGTACATCTCATCTTCGTTGAGTAGTACAGATGCAGAAGATTCATACGTTTGTAAATTTTATCTGTCATTGTTGGGCCGCGGCTTCCACACCCCTCGTCTAATATTTGACATACATAGATAACGAAAATTTTTATGCTGCTAATAAATTTGTATTTTGCGTCGTGACCGACTGCTTTTAGCGATGATCGCACAGTCTCCGTCTGCGAACCAATTCGGCTAAAGTCGATCTGCATCAGCGCCGATTTCTTTCTCTGTTTTACGACCGCGGCCACAATGGCTCGATAAATTCCACCTACGACAACCAGTCTTTATTATTAAGATTAGTGGCTCGCAGGCTAACGGTGGTGGCCGGCGAACGAGTCCGCAGATGTCCTATCTCTTCGCCGGATTGGCATTGCTTCTAGAACGCAATCGTAGGCCACCGCCGTTGGATATGCAGCGAGCTGGGTTACGTAGGCGCCATCGCTCATTTCGGCGATGACATCATCCGCCACTTCCTCTCGGCGCGAGCCGTTGTGCCTTGTTGGTCCAAATGTTATGGTATGTCAAAGACGGGACGATACGTCTTGCATGCCCACTTAGCTCCGGGACAAAAAGCGTTCGTGCTAAAATCATCGTGTCTGCGAGCTCGTCGCTAATTATTTTATATGCAGCATTGTCTTCTCAAACTTCTTCAAAAAATTATTTTACAAATAAATATAACTCTTGAGGCGATCAATCGATCTTCATCGCAGAATTGATTGATGCGCGCTATTCGCTATTTTTTTTCACGCAAATACTTGTCGCAGATACATCAACATTTTAGTTCACGAGCGATTTGTGCCGCAATTTTCTCCAAATTAACCTTTCTAGGTCAACAATTCGAGATTAAATAAACTCTGATGATATTTGCGATAATTGAAGATCCGACTTTATATCACCGCGGTTTAGATTTCCATCGTCTACAGTTAACGCCGCGGCAATTAACAGCCAATGGTTAATGCGATTGATCGTGAGCCACGGCCGCTACCACCATCAGCGCTAATCGCGGGTTCGTGATTGACTCGGTGTCAATACCGCCGAAAGACGACCGTTATTACCACGGGTCCGCGGGATGGTAGGTACGTCCAGGATGATTTTTCTGAAATTTTTAAACCGTTAAAGAAACGCTAGAGTTGCCGACACAATACTGGCGCGCGTTGTCGGGTCAGATGGCAGAGCGGTCACGCTACAGAGATTACCCTGCTTTTTTTTTAGTACGTCCAATAGAACGGCAGCGAAGGGAGATGGAAAGAGAGAGAAGACCGCGCACGTTCATGCTCCAAAGTCTGGGTCGCACTCGTAGAAATTATGCTAAATAACAATGGTCGGATAATTGAAGCTTCAGATCCTTTTATAGCGCCGGTATCTTTTGATCTAAGCACGTCCTGTATGCCAAAGAAGTATACGTTTTCGGATTTGGAAGGAAGATGAAAGATGAAATATTGTCGTATTACCACTCGAATGCGTATGTCCTTCTGAGGCGCAGAACACGAATGACACAAGATATTGACATAAATAGATCCATTTATTCTTGCAAAACCGTGAAGAATTTCGATGATGATTCTTCTAAAAGACTTCTTCACTAGCATTCTTCAACCTGTATCTGATTAGCTGTCGCCAGTCTACGCTTCGCTCCCTTTTGTACCCGCCTTTTCTGATGTAGTCTATCTACTTACTCTTTAGATATCTCCACCACTGTCTTCAATCGACGCTCATATAGCGCTCCCTGCTATGGAGTAGCGTGTGCGACATTCCCTTCCACAGTGCTTCTTTCTAGAGCACCGTTTTCTACATTACCCTAAATTTTAAGGATAAAATTACATATTTCGTAAATTGCCGCGCGAAATAAAGGTCCATGCCCTTTGTTTGACATCAAAATTCTTCTTCTTTACTTGGCACCCTTATGTCTAAGGATCGTGATCATTCTTGTTCCGAATCTTCTTGATTTTATCTCTTCAAGATTCTCTGCATCTCGCTTCGCAGCTATTACGATGGAGCCTGTTGCCAGTCTTCACTTGGTTACTCCAACGGGTGGGCGCCCTGGTCCTTCCACAGCGTCCTTGTACGTTTCCAAGCGTGATGAGCTTCTCCAGGCTATCGTTCCTTGTAGCGAGATGTCTAAAGTATCGAAGAATCCTTTCGAGACATGTGGTAAAAAGTCGGTCATCTTTGTTGCTCCCCATTTCTTTCAGCATAGACACGTTTGTGCGTTTAGTGGTCCATTCTCAGCAGATCGTAAATATGCTGCGCGAAATAAAAATCGATACCCTTTGTTTGACAACAGAATAAAACAAAGTCATTTAAAATATGTGAATCGTAAATGTTTATGTATTGATTTCGTTAAATTTACGTAATATAAAAAAAACCTAACCCTAAATTTTGTATGGATCCCAAGTCTTCTATAGGGCGAGTTTCTACAGCGGTTGACATATCTTAGCGCTATAGAGGGTTTATTGTGTTTAGTAAGTCGCTTTTGAACGGTACGCTTTCATACGTTCGATCAGTCCCACAAAATCTCACCAATGTTTCTCTAGCTTAACTAGATTAATAATTTGCTTTGATTCTGTAGGTTCCATTGGTTTAAATTTTTGTTCAAAATTTTCAGCGAAACAATTACTTCCCATTGAACGATGCAACCTTACGTTCTTCACGCTCTACGTCTCCCAGCCATGGTTAACAATTATGCCATCACCTGCTTACAATCTTGTCCTTAAATCATTCATTTATTAGATATTATTATAGTAAATTAGGATTTCTTGATGCTCGTGTCTTCACTTCGTGGCCATATTCGTATTACCATATCTAAAATATGTATATATTGTAGTCTCTTGGTCGTATTCATTGCTGTAGAAGTTTAACAAGTTGTTGTTTCTGTGCGATTGATATTCAACACCTGTCGCATTGGCCCCTTTAAACCCGGATCCCTTAGGCAGGGCAATATCTGTCCCTTTATCGTTGTATAGGGTCTACGTATACGAAACGAGGAACGCTAACGACTAATAATTAACACCAGACATCTGTTGTGTAATTATTACAGATAAATGCTAAATAACCCATTGATTGATTTGTAAACATTGCTTATGGTATGTAATTTACATTGAGGGAATTTACACACGCGATCGAGTTTGCTTTTGCATTTAATCTGCCAGTAAATCATTGTAATATAAATAATATAATACATATTAATATTGGAAACACATTCACAGAGGGCAAAAACCTCTTACGGTAACTGTTCGAGGACAGTTCAAGGATAATCATACATATATATTGTGGATTTTTTTTATTTTATATTATACAAGAACATATTATAATTAAATTAGTCTTGTTTTCCTATAACATTCTTGTTGTAATTCTTAGAATAAGTATCCTATAGCGTTCCTTGATGTAAAGCTGGGTATGCGTTAGTCGCTCCTATAGTGCATATTTCAAGATCGTAGTTTTTTTACAAAAACGCCAAAGTTCCTAAATATGTAATAAATTACCGCACAAAATATAAACTAAAAATCAAGAGTATTGACTGTTAAATTATAAAATACTAATAAAAAAATATATCCATATATTTTATATACATATATATCTTATTATAAAGCGGGTTTCTATAGCAGTTTCCTAAAATGATCGTTTTTAGACAGAAAAAACTCAAACTCATTACATTTTTGGATCAAAAGATGTTTTATAATGAAATAAAATCATGAATATAAAAGCTCTATTCGGATTAAACGCTGCCCCCACAAGTACATTTTTTTTATTTTTAACCTAGCCGTGCCGATGGGGTCTATTTTTATCATTTTTATCACAAACTTGAAGAATAAATATAAATAATCATCGACTTTTATTGTCCGCAATTTCGGAACGAAATAAAAACAATAATATTCGCTTCTGTTGCCACGGGGGCGATGTTTTTTCTCGCTTGCATCTTGTATAATGTGTCACTTAAGTCGCTTAAGCATATTTATTAATAAAAAAAATCCAAAATATCGACCAAATTAAGAAGCATATCATGAATAACTATTTGTATCTTTAGAATAATTCGTTTTTTAGCATTTTAAGTCGAGATATTAATCGAAAATTAATCAATATCTTGACTTGAAATGCTTGGGGCCTATTTTCTATTGTAAATAGACCGCCTTTGGACGACGCGGTTGGTTTCGATCATGTCGGTTTGACGTTTGCATCATACATTACCAAAATTCAATAAAAAATACCAGTGGCAGCTCATGGGTAAAATATTTGAGGGTGCTGCGGAAGATTAAACATTAAAAAAATGTATATTTTAAAAGTGACTCAGTATGGATGGCGCGGGACTGCTAAGAGTCGCAGCGCAACACAGCGCTTAGCGACGAGATCCTCCCCCCCCACCCTGCTGATGCCCCGCATCCATCCAATACACGACGCAGATAGCGCTATTTTCATATACATAATATATAATCAATACACATACAGAGAAACCCCCCTATTAAACTACTCCGAATAACGCGATGGATTGAAATATTCGCCGCCTATACCCCAAGTTGCGCGGTCGCATTCACGCCGACGGTCGACGAATACATACAAGGCCGACTATTCATTTGATTGGTTCGGCTTTCGCACACACATAGCCGGGCGGCTGCCTTCAGCAGTGCATACAGTCAAACGCGTTACTAGCGTCTGTGTATTCGACACGTTCCAGGCTATACCCCCAATAACACGACTCCAACTTACGCGGTCCCGATTTTAGTGTTAGTGGGGGTTTAACTCTATATATTTTTTTTCAATTTCCTTGGGGCTGCTGCAGCTCCGCTGTGTTTATGGACGAGCTGCCCCTGAAAAATACCATTATTCCAAATTAATTAAAATAAAATCATTGAGAACCACTGATTTAATATAACATCTCTTCGAGTATGAATTACAGTATTGAACGTATGTTGTAACTGACTGTGTTTTTTTGTATTAATGTACTGTTTAACATCACACTAATTAAATTTGCTCATTTCTGTTAATAATCTTGTTGCAGAAAATACGGTTTTATCAATTTTAAATCATAATTATTTCAATGGGGAGTCTAATAAAGCTAAATTAATTTATTATAATTGGACGCTTCAGCCGTTCTAATGATAGTTTTACTCGCAAAGAATCGATTCTTTATTAATAATTAGCGTGTCGTTATTCATATTATATTTATTAATATTAAGCAGAGATTCTCAAACTTATTTAATATTTTGGAAACGTTCGTCGCACGAGTTGTTCTTGTGATTAACGCGTATACTTGATGCCAATTACTCCGCGTATTACGAATCTAGGCTTTTCTTTGTTGGTCACGCCCACCGACAATGGCCGTTGACGTTGAGCGATCGTCGACAATTTTCCGAACGATGATGACCCCTAACCAGATGACATTTTCCACCGCACTTTCGCCATCATCAAATGTCGCATCCATCCACTTGATACACATACGCACATGATACGTCGCGCTCTATTAACCGACGACCCAGAATTCGGACCCGAAGATGGCAACAAAGCCTCTGCACAAGATTGTGGTCGATTTTTCTAAGCGAAATGATTATACGGTAATGCAACCGATAATTAACACAGTGTATCGCTAGTTACACTGTCTCAAATATCGCGTAAAATTATTGCATTGCAGATTATTATTAGGTACACGCGATCTGTTATGGGTATTTTAACCTTTCACCATAACGTCTCGGAGTATGGCTGGAGTGCCATGGCGTCGTAAATGTCTTAAACGTTGCACTCGAATTGTTTTATTTTAAATTATCTATTATTTTTAATTACATTGTAATGATGGTTGCTGGTTTTGTGGTCGGAATCGATTTCGTAACGCATTGTGATTTATGGTAACTCAACACGATTCTAATACGTTGTCGGAGTTCTTGGTTTTTTACGCACACTCACGTAAAATAGTCAGTTATTCATGGTATATGTTTGTCACTAGTATTCGTTTCACTCGCACTTCGCACATCGTACCGGGTGCGAGCGAGAAAAACCATTGCGCCCGTGGCAACAGAATCGAATATTGCTGTTTTTATTTAATTTTTCGCAATTGCGGACAATAAAGTTCATTGATTATTCTTTAGACTTTTTTAGACAAATACAAAAAGGTTGTGATATGTAGGATTTATATTAACACTTTATGAGCCACAAGGTTTTACATCAAACCTAGCCTGGGGGCCGCATGGTTTCATGTAATGATAATCCAAGCTAACATGCACGTGTATCCATCTGTGGTCAAATAGTAGAATTACATTGTGCATCGTTATCAAAAAATTGCCATGGTATATTCTCACGCCAAAAGGCGTGAACGGCTCATAACGCTTGGCTACAAAATCACGCCAAAAGGCGTGAACGGCTCATAAAGTGTTAAAAGAGTTATTCGAGAAAAATTAAAAACCTGGGGTCCCAAATAAACCCTATCGGAACAGCTAGATTAAGAGATAGGATCCTTATAATATTTTCGGTGATGACACACATCTTTATCGTGTTGAGAAAATTATAAAGTTTTTTCTTTGATAATAATTTTTATTATTTTATATTATATTTATATATAATCGTTCTGAATCATGTTATTTAAAAACCGTGTAAAAAATGAAAAAAAATATTATCAATGGTATTAAAAATATATTAACTCTTATTTTGTTCAATTCGCTCTTCGTTACGAAAATATGTCTTTTTTCGGTTTTCGATTCACCTCCGAGAGATTCTTTTTAAATGTTTTATTTGAATTAAAAATATTTTTAACCTTTCTTTAATAATAAACATAACATGAATTGATACAATAATATATATATACTAATAATTAATTAATTAAAATTTAAATATATAGGATTTTTGAGTATATTTATTAAATCGGATTAAAAAAAGTCGAGAGTTATTTTTAGTTATTAAAAACTTTAAACTAGAGTAGGCCATTTTAAGACTAACTTATTTTGCCAAAATAAACCGATATTTTTTTCTACTCTGATTTTCGTTCCGACAAAAATAACGGTTTTCCGGTTTTAGGTACAGTTCCGTACCGAAGCCTTTGTAAAAATCGAGTCGATGGGGTCTATCGAGTCCCCTAATTATTTTAGCCTATTTTTAGTGTGTCATACGTGTCACCGAGAGCGCTCTCCAATGAATACATTTATTTTGGGACGTGCAACATAAAATTTAATAAATATCTTAGTGTCAAGCTGTTAATAATAAAACATGTATGCCTAATTTTTGATGAAAAAGTTGAGAAATATTCTAATACATTACTTTATTTATAATATAATACAGTTAACCCTCCCATAGCGCTCCCTTATAGATCGACGTCTTTAGTTGAGAACAAAATATGGCATTTAAAATATGTTTATAAGATAATATCTGATGTATTGATTTTGTTCAATTTACAAAATACAATTAAAAACCATAACCTAAAATTTTGTATAGGGCCCCGGTCTTCTATATGACGGGTTTTTATAGCATGGACCCTATTTTAGCGCTATGAGAGGGTTGACTGTATTACTCATATTATTCAATTCAAACACAATTTTTCTAATAAAATTAAAAACAATATTATGCATTTTAATCCTTTGACTGTTGAACAACGATATATCGTTGTTTTATTTTTGTTGTCTGATATTTTACAAATGCGCATATCTACAATCAGTGGCACGCCGATAGTGTTAGACGCCTGTGTGCAGAATTAAGAATAAAGTCCCTCTAAAATAAAAAAAACATTTTATAAAAAAGAATTAGGATTTTAATCGTTTTTTTCGTTTTAAGAGAATTTGATGAATTTAATATGTAATAATTTTTAATGTTTCCTACTTGGCACCTTTCGGCGCACCTAATCTTCCGGCGCCTGTGTGCGCCGCACACTCTGGCCATATGGACGGTGCGCCCCCATCTACAATTATAACCATTAACATTATTGATTAAATATTGTTTTAATGCTAATCAACGATATTTACGCCATAAAATGCTAAAATACATTATTATGATTACACATTATGATGCTGTGCATTTTATGCAAAATGGGAGGGAACATTTTCGCGTTCGTGCTAATGATTCGCCGTGCAGGCGTCATACGAGATGATTTCCAAAAATAATTTAAATAATTAGAATCGTTTAGTTATAGGACATTGTTGAGCATGTGAATATTTATCAGATTTTAATTAATTCACCGTATGCCGTGAGCGTGTCTTATTTATGTATCTGGGTGCTATAATTCTATATTTTTTTATGCCATCGAGTGGAATTGGCAGCTTTTGAAAATAGGATGCTCACATGTTGCCAATGTTTGTCCAGTTTACCGTTGAATAATATGCAAATGAGCTGCAGCCATGTGATTATTTATGCATAATCACTTAACACACGCTTTGTTTTTCGTACCATACCCGGATACGGATTCTTATTTTTTAAAAAAAAAATAATATTAATCGTTTCTATTTTCAATTTAACGGTAGGGTGGTCTGCGAATTATAATTAAAAATCATCACGTATCTAATTAATAAAAAAAAAATGCGGTGTATTTATTGCGTTGCGAGAGCGGGTGAATAAGTTGAGGAGATTTATTTGCACTTTGGTATTTATGTTCGTTATGAAACGCCGTCGATAGCATCTGTGGGAAGAACGGTGCTGAAACCATTGTTCTCGAATCTGCCATTCTTGTATCGAAAATATTTTGGATTAATTTGCGTTTGTTCGGCGGTACTTACTCTCGTTCTGGTTCATTGCTCTGGACAATTATACTATTTGTTCGATATGATTTAACTTTTTTTTAAGCGGAAATTACATTGTCGAGCCAATTTGCAGCTGGACGATATTGTACCGTTAAGATCCGCCTCGCTCTTGTTGTTCCATATTTGGGCTTTGGTATAAAATTAAAAAAACCTGCTGATTTTAATCGATTTTTATTTAATTATTTCAGATTTCCGACATTGTGGTGGGTCAGGAGCCGAATGTAACAGCTCGCGAGGCCCTGCTCCGCTGGGCTCGTCGCTCCACAGCCAAATATCCAGGTGTCAGGGTCAACGACTTCACGTCTTCCTGGAGAGATGGTCTCGCCTTCAATGCCCTCATCCATCGCAACAGACCCGACCTCATCGATTGGCGAAACATTAGGTCAGTGAGCTTTCCAAAACAATGGCATTTTCCTCACCTGAAATGTGGCAATGTGCCAAAGTGCATTGTCGTGCATTCTACAAATTTGACATTTAACAGCATTCGACTTCGTGCTCTTAAAATAATGACTTATATAAATTAATATGTCGTTGTTCATTATATGATAAATAAGAATCGAAGGCCAATCGGACAAATTCGATCATAGCTCCGGACATAACAATGAAACCGACGCTGACTAATTAAGATTAAGCGGAAACAAACTCAAACATATGTTAATTCAACTCATTATGGATTCATCTCACATTATCAATACATTGTCGCTGAATACATTTTCTATTTTTCACATCGGATGATCTTCTGAATGCGTTGCAATTTATCACCGTTGTTTACCTTTATTTGCGACATCAAACTGCACTCTACGTTGAAATTTTCACCGTCTATATGTGACACGAAAACGTTGCTAGCTGCCGCTTCCTCAATTTAACATTTAACACCTTGTTGATCAAGAACAATGCAATACGAACGACTGACAATACCTCTCATGGACGCAGAATAAATTAAGCAATGTGAAAATTACTTAAAAAACACCTACATTTCAATGGATAGTCTTTTAAGTGGATAACGCACTCAGAACGATCGTACGCACTCATAGCTAATGAATTTAAATAGTTAATTACGGAACGTTTAATCGAAATATCAAGAATCAATCATTATATTCAATGGTTATTATTATGATATTGCCTAGGTGCTTTCTCGGATAACAAGATGCAAGTCATCGAATCAATTTTGAATAGCGGATGACTGACGGATATAATCCGTATACGTTTTCATTGATCACTCGATTCATTATTTATTTAATCCGATATTATATAATATATATTGTTTGATTTTACAGGAGTCGTCATGTTCGTGAACGACTGGAGACAGCTTTCCACGTGGTCGAGAAAGAGTATGGCGTTACTCGACTCCTCGATCCCGAAGGTATGCACGAATACTCTAAATATATATATTTTATATGTAGCAAATTGATCGCCATTGATGTTTGTTCTGAATCAACCTGTCGCCTGTTACGCCCGGGTGGATAGTCATTACGTTGAAAAAAAAAATCATCTGATGGGACGTAATTCCCATTGTTATACGTTATTGTACTGTCACCTTATGAAATTTAAATTACGATAAATTGTCCCGTCTCTGATTGTTATTTAAATGCATTTATTATTCATTATTTGTGAACGTAAGCTGTATGCAATTCGGTTTTAATACGTTTAACAGGATAAATCCGACGACGATTAATCGGTATTTTTAATATAACGATGCGATCGTTAACTCGGGAATGAATTCCACCTGCTTGTAATGTATTAATCTGTCCGTAATACGTTTCTCAAGTGCCTATTGTTTATGTGACGCATCATTAACTGTCACATGATTAAATTTTTATGGCCATACCTGTTGATTTTTAAACCTGCCGCATGACAAAAATGTATATTTGAATTTATTTTACAGATGTTGATACGCACGAACCCGACGAGAAATCGCTTATTACTTATATTTCTTCGCTTTACGACGTATTCCCCGAACCACCTAGCATGCACCCGCTGTACGATCTGGAAGCACAAGAGCGTGCCAATCAATACCGCGAATACGCATCCACTCTACATCTGTGGATCAAAGAAAAATCTGTACTCATGCTGGTATGTATATAAATATACGCACGAAATTAACATGTAAATCGTACAGATATATAACATTACGAATATATTTTCAGGATCGTTCTTTCCCGTCCACTTTAATAGAAATGAAAAAACTCCTGAATGAGTCGCAGAGGTTTAGAAACGACGAAGTGCCTCCGAAACAACGCGAAAAACAAAAGCTGCAACAAATTTATAGAGAATTAGAAGTAAGTTGCATTTTTATAATTATTATCTGGTAATATATTTTGCGATAACCTTTCGTTTATTTTGTCAGAAACATTTTGAATCGCTCGGCGAATGTGATATTGAACCGGAGCTGAGGCCCGAAGTATTAGATCAAAACTGGAATAGACTAATGATGTCTCATCAGGAGCGCGAGCGCGATATCCAAGAGGAAATCAGAAGACTCGAAAGATTACAACGGCTCGCTGAAAAAGTCCATAGGGAGTCTAAGCAAACCGATGCCAGTTTGGATACGCTGGAACGGCGTATCGATTCCGAGTCTCGTCGCCTCGATCGCGGCGCTCATCCAACTGAAGCGAAAATGGCTGCCGAACAGATCGAAGGTGCTTTACGCAGCACGGACGCAGCCATTCAAGGATTATTCCAGGATGTGCAGCAGTTACGGGACGGGCGTTACAGTCAGACTCACGAATTACATTCCGCAGTTACTGAATTACATCAACGGTGGTTAGGATTACGTGCCAGCTTCCAGAGTAGAATAGTACAACGATTAGGTGGATTAAGTGTGCCAATTCAACAAACGACAGTGCGAAGAGAAACACGAACCGTTCTCGAAACGAGAGTGGCAGATACCAATACTCATTTCACGCATTTGATGGAATGCTCGGAATGGTGTCGCGAAAGACTGGTCAGTATCGTTATGCATATAATTAATATTATTTAAATATCGAATGCTAAATGGTGTATTTCGCTTTAGAAACAATTACACGAGGCCGATTACGGATCGGATTTACCTGCCGTACTCCAAGAATTAGATAGACATCAACGAGAACATAAAACTATTGATCAATTCCATTCAAAGGTATTATTCATTTATTATTATTTCAACGAATAATAATGTTATTAATAATTCTTAATCTTTTTATTTTTTTAATTTAGGTTGAAATATGCGTTCATGCAAGATCCAATTTCAACGGCGAAGAATTAGCGCTCTATAATCAACATTTAGGTCAACTGCAAAAGCTTTACGCTGAATTACTTTCGACATCAACTAAACGGTAATACATTTTTTATTTATATTTTATATTTATGAAGTATGAAGCAGTTTTAAATCTTCTACGACCTAATTTTTGCGACTAAATCGTGATTAATAATGTAACGAAATATTCATTTTTATTTATAGGTTATCCGACTTAGATACATTACAAGAATTCTTACAATTAGCGTCCGCTGAACTCAATTGGCTCAGTGAAAAGGAGCAAATTGAAATTTCTAGAGATTGGGCCGATCCGCACATCAATTTAACGGCTATCGAAGAATATTACGAGGTAAACATAAAATAAAATTAAATCACTATAATTTAAACATTTTGCGTAATTATGTTTTAATATATCGATATTTATTATACAAGCATTCGTTCGGAAATGGAAATGAGGTTAAATAAATAATCAATTTATCAATGAAGCAATTTTTACATATTCTAATGTACATAATATAATTTATGATTTATTTTTCAGCAACTTTTATCATCGATCGAAAAGAGAGAGTTGCAATTTAGCTCTGTCATCGATCGTGGTGAAGCTATTATCTCGCAACAACATCCGGCGAGCAAGACTATCGAAACGCACTTGCAGGTTTGTCGTCTAATTATTTAATATATTTTTTTTTGTTACGATTAATATAATAACAATATTTTTTTCGCATCAGGTAATGCAATCGCAATGGGCTTGGGTGTTACAACTCACCGTCTGTTTAGAATCGCATTTGAAATACACCACAGAGTATCACAGCTTCTTCCAAGATATTAAAGATGCTGATAAATGGATGTCAAAGTAATTATATTTACAATTAAATCTTTGTTTATTTAAATAACGTATCCATGCTCAATATATTGATTTTTATAGACGCGATGAGGTATTAAACACGTCGTTCTCGCAATCCGAATTCACATTGGATCAAGGCGAACAATTGCTCAGAGGAATGCAAGAATTAAGAGAAGAGTTGAATCTTCGCGGCGAAGTCATCGGCAGATTAGTCACTAAATCCGAAACTATCTACCCGATCAAACTCAGAAAACAACCGGTAACAAGACCGTTGAAAGCCGTTGCCGTATGTCTTTATAATAGCGGCAGTGTATCTTTGGAGAAAGGCGCTTCTTGTAGCGTTGTCGATGTGTCTGGACGCAGTCGTTGGCGAGTACGAACAGGAGCCGGAGAAGCTCACGTGCCGGCCGCTGCTCTCGCTTTACCGCCACCAGCGCAGGAAGCCATCGATGCCGCACAAGCATTACAAAACCGATACGATAAAGTAAATAATCGTAATTGAATTCTATACAATATTAAAATGGATTTAAACTAATGTTTTATTTCAATTTATAGTTGCTCGCTTTATGGCAACGTAAACAATTACGTATGAGGCAAAATATGATCTTCGCTACTATTAAAGTCGTCAAAGGATGGGATCTCGCTCAGGTAAATTATTCGCAATATATATTTTGCATTGTATTGATTTATTTATTATAATATTTAATTTTTTTTAGTTCCTTGCAATGGGCGCTGAGCAGCGTGGAGCTATCCGACGTGCTCTGAATGAAGACGCCGAAAAGTTATTACGCGAGGGTGATCCGGCTGATCCACAATTGAGAAGACTGCGCCGTGAAATGGATGATGTCAACAAATTGTTCGACGATTTCGAGCGTCGGGCTAGAGCCGAGGGTGAGTCTATCATTTAATCAATCAAAATATTTATGCATTCAATCAAATAAAAATGACGATATGTTCAATTAAAGCAATTTTTATTACGACTAGTTTTTTTGCTTCGTGTGCTTACATATATAAAATTAGCATTTATCTAAATATTCTTTTGAGTTATTTCAAGAACTTCTTGACCTCTTTGTATACAGAAGTGTTTATGTGGGTTATAAAAAACTTCGAACAAAAAGGTGCAAACAATCACGAAACAGTGTCAATTGATTATTAAGCGAGATAAATTCTTCGTTTAATTGCTCAATTAAAATCCAATCTAGCGATCAGATTCACTACTTAATTTGAAATTACCTACAATTTATTCTGAGATATATTTTTTTATTATATCGCTTTTAAACGTATGTTTAATCGTAAATGGCATTTTTATTAAATATTTGACGAAATTGTGGTGGTGCAATAATCTCACGGTATTTCGTTTTTTTCTTGAATTTTATTGTTTAATTGTGCAAACAATTGAATGATTATCCATTTACTCGCCATTCACTCTTTAATTAATTCTGTCGTTGCCGACGTAAAAATGTGAAGTAGATGTGATCCGTGGGAAAATTAATCCTGCGACATCGACTGCTCTCGTTTGCATCAAAGATATTCTATACAAAATCACAACGAAACTTGTTGACATTTCGCCGTCGCAAATTGTTATGACTATTTCGGCACTGATCTCTACACCTTGCTCACGATATCTCAATTGGTTTGCCCTTAGCAAATTACATGCTTTGATATGTGGGGTCACTGCATTACATCATAGTAAATAATGTCACGGCTATTTTTGTGCCACTGATATAATATTGCAATTTTAATATACGACTGATTTATTTCATGGATGTGATTAATTGACTTTTATGGCCGTTTATATAATCATCTTTAGAAATAATAAATACACAATTACGTAGGGAAAAAATATAATTTTATTATATAGAGCCGTGTAATAGATCGTTTACATTGTGCATGAAAATCTTCCGGAGTTCTTAGCATTGTCATTAGCGTAGAATTGTTGTATACGTATGCAAATAAAGACGACGACGACCCACTTATTTATTGTGCTGATTTATTTTGGTCAAAGACCTCTCTATATTCATAGGTTTTCAACATTAAATTATTTATTAGTATTTATTAATTATTTTTTAAGGCTACGAATAATTTTTTATGTACCCGACTGATTAATAGGAATTTTTTTTGAAGGTCGGTCGTATACAAAAATTGTTTGTTGTTTGGCCTTTTCTCGATCTATTTTTATGGCACAATTACCTCCATGACGTTATACGGCTCCAGCCCACGATTGATTACGTCTTGCTACTGATTCTGTGTACTTGCGAACGATACACCTAATTTAGTACATTTTTTTTCTCGCTACCATCTAGTTTTGTCCACAGCGCGTTAAATAAAAAATATTAAATTTATATTTCGTCGTAAAATAATTGCATAAAGATGATAGCGGATTTTAATTTATCGTGATTACATTTTGCGGTGAAAATGAAGCGGCTAAAAAAAGTGTTTTTTCCGTCGGGAAGTGATAAAAATAAAGGTTTATACATAAATTATCATTTCTTTATCAAATGTTTATCGTCGTTGTTGTTGTTGTCAATTTAATTAATATATTTCTTTACAGAATAATATATAATATGATAATTAAATTTTTCAGAGGAGTCTAAGCAGGCCGCTCGCATATTCAGCGAACAGTCGGCTTCTGTAAACGAAGCAGTCTCTCGTTTAGAACGACAACTACATGAAAGGGTTGCCGCGGCAGCGCCTCGCGATATCGTTGTGTTGGAAAGATTGGCACGAGATCATGCCGATTGGGAAGGACGCGCCCGCGCCCTCGCTAGTGACATCGAAACCGTGCAGGACACTTTCCGAGGTATTTATACATCATTCAAAATAATTTTAATGCAGAATACGTATTAATAAATTAATTATTTATTAGGTATCGCATTAAAAACACCGGCTATGAAGAAATCCCTGGATAAACTCATGGATAAATGGAATAATATGCTATCAACCGCAAATCTCTATGTCGAATGGTAAATATAAAAAAAAACCCCAAACAATTTAAACCTGTGGTTACAATCGTAAATATGTAATCATTCGACCTATTATTATTTGTTGGGTTTTATTATAAATCGATCCATCGCAAAGCTAACACCTTTCATTCGCGATAAAAATTATTCATCATGGCTTACGTTATATCTGCTTTACTTATATTTTCGACGATATTCGTAAACGGTGGCGCAGAAATATTTTGTGAAGTCGGAAGCGTTCATTTGAGTTCCGTCGATTGTTTCGCGTTCGGAAAACAGATTAATATACTTACGAACAAATCGTTGAATTTCGTATCGAACGGTGATAATATAGATCGCGTCGACGTTAAAAACTGCAACTTATTCAAAATCGATACCGACGCATTTTCTAATTTTCGAGGTGTGGAACACATCGATTTGTCGCAAAATTTACTATCGGAATTTACGAATTCCCATCAATTTTCAACGATTAAATCCGTGAATCTGTCTTCGAACATGCTTTTGAGCATAGATTTCCTAAAGTATTTCCCAAATGTTAAGTTGTTGGATCTTTCCCATAATCTATTGATTTTTAATGACGATGAATTTTCGTCGATACTTTCGCAAAAATTAAGTATATTAGATATTTCCAATAATATCGCAGTGAATTTAGAAGATGCTATTGAAAACGAAGATATTGTTACGCTTATCCTTTCATCCAGTAAATTAACGGTAACGAAAGACGTTACGTTTGCATTTCCGAGTTTGCGTCGTTTAATATTATCGCACAATTCCGAATTATGTTTGAACGAAGAGATATTTTGGCTCTGTCCGAGGCTAACGGCATTAGATTTATCTGATAATAAAATTAAATCCGACGAATTTCATGAAAAATTATTCGTAAACAGCCGCGAATTGAAATTTTTGAACCTGTCTCACAACGAATTAACGATGTTAATAAAAAATAATTATTTCTCTTCGAATAATCGTTTAAGCGTACTTGATCTGTCTCATAATAAGATTAGTTTATTAGACGAGAATGTATTTTTTAATAATACGCGATTAATATATTTAGATTTGAGTTGTAATAAAATACTGGATTTGCCGGTGAATATTTTTCAACGGTTAGAAATGCTCAAAGATTTGAATTTAAAGCATAATTATATTTTTAAATTATCATCTACCGTTTTTTTAACCAACGTCTATTTATACTCGCTCGATTTTAGCGGAAATCAGCTCTCTAATTTGGACGAAAATTTATTCATCATGAATTTGGATTTGCAAATGTTATCGTTTTCGTATAACAATTTTATGGTGTTTCCGCTCGGCCCGATCGAACCTTTAATTAATTTGAGATATTTAAATCTCGAAGGGAATAAACTGTTCAAAATTTCGCCGAACATATTGTCGCATCATAATTTATTCGAATTATATTTGTCATGCAATAATCTCACCCGTTTGTCCGGAGATTTTTTTATTAATAAATTATCGACGCATAGAAACGTATTTCTGTACGGAAATCCGTGGAAGTGCAGCTGTTTTACGGCTATGCTAAGCACGGCGAAAAAATACTATGGAAACTATCGTTTCACCGATGGTTCTTTTCCATCGTGCGTAATGGATCGTTTATTAAAATGCGATGATACTCCGCTCGATCCAATTCTTTACGAAGAATGGGAATATATTAAAAAATCTTCTTCAATCTGCTCATTGTAACATTAATTAATGCATAATTAATTTTTATTTTATCTTATAAGTTATATATAATCATTTAAGTCTAAGTATATACTCGCTTAACGTATCTAGAAGTTATATTATATCAAATAAATTTAGGTACGTCTCGTTATGTATCACCGATGAGTTATAATTATTAATAGCCGATTAATATTTTTATTTTTATTCAGTTTGAAATGCATCGAAACTGTAATCACCGGATTGGAAGTCAACAGCCAAGCAATAACCGAGTTCGAATTAAAACTATCGCAGTACATCGATCTGCCGAACGATGCCGATATTCTCAAAGACGTTAGTATTATCGTAAAATGATACATAATTGTAATCGCGAATATTTTTTAACGTATGTTTAAATGAATAGATTCACGAAGATCTTCTTCATATGCAAACGGCGGTCGGTCAACAGCAGATTCTTATGGATCAGCTCAACGACGATGCTGATAATTGTCGTCGCGTCGTCGACAGATCGAGAGCGGCTCTACCTCATGCCTCGTTACCACGCAGCGGCAAGCATGCCGATATGGAACGGCAAGACAGAGAGTTGGAAAAATTAAACTCTAGATGGAGCAACGTCTGCGGACAACTCGTCGATAGGTAAAATCGCGATTAATCATATTGTTTTTTTTATTATCGTATTATTAAATTATTATTTTTTATTATAGACTGCGAAGTTGTGAGGCTGCTTACGCGTTGATGAAGAATTATCAAGCCGGACTCGAGAAGGAGACCGAATGGATCGACGACGCTTATTCGAAGCTTCAAATGCAGATTCCGACCGAGATCAAACCGAAGGAACAATTGGATCAAACACGGGTCAGTGACATTATTATCAATAAATATTGTTTTTCAGCATTTTTCAGGAGCTTAATTTTATATTTACAATAATTTTAGATGGAGATTATCGTGATGCAGTTTATGTTTAATCTAATGACGTGATTTATTTTCAGACGTATTTATGGAGTCGGCAGTTTTAACGATATATGTTAATTTTTATAATAGATGTATTTTTATATACAGGTCGCTGTCGAGTTTTCTTTATTTCGAATGTTCGCTTAGGATCGTAAGTTGTTCTTCCACAATTTTTCAAAGGATTTTTATTAAAATTCATAACAATTGAGAGTTGATTCTAAACGATCGTAATAATGATGACATTATAACGTTTCTGCAAAAACCTATGATATAAATATATATATCGAGTCTCACACATTAAACAATGGACATTGATTAACCAATGAAGTAGTTAGATGGAATTAAATAATAATCAAGTATTTGTAATAACATTGTCCAGAAAATGTAGATAATTCATATAGTATCGTATTTAGTTTAATATTAAACTAATTTTTTAACATTTGTCATGATTAAAATCAGATTTACGTTTGACGATTTATTAATAGACGTAAAAAAATATTTATTATTAATCGATTATATAAACAGCATCTATTATTATTATATCCTGTAAAAATATATATTTTTTTTTTATATAATCTGGTTATATTATAGTGTTTGCCTAATACGCGGAAATTTTATTATTTTACCGATAGTAATTTTTCGTTACTAATGAAATTAATGTTTGCATGAATGTTATATTAATTTTGGAAAAATTTTCACCATACATATCTTAAAATTTGATACAAATTCCACAATTTTAAAATCACATAAACTTTATTTTTGTATTTCTAACGATCTCGTGCACAATTTACACCATGATTATTTTGAATGGAGACGTCGTACCAACGCATGAACACATTTTAATATTTGTATATATCCGTAGAAATAAGTCACAGTAATGATTCATGTTCTGGAGAGGTTAATTCATTTTTTATCGACGATTTATTTGGTGATAAATAATTTGGAATATTATATATATATAACCTCGTGGATATTATTTGAATGACATCATGCAATACAATCGTTAATTTAATTATTGCATTAATTTTTCTTAATTAATATGCATTTTTTATTGCGTTACGTCATTCGATTATCGATATAATTTATCGTTTAAATGCAACTTAATAAAAATCGTTGGCACATTTTATTCAATAAATTATATTCGTTTGAACAATTTCATTACATGAAAATAAAATGGTTATAATTTGGTTTTATGTAATATCAAGTAATAATCATTTGGTGTACACATTTTTATATTATTAGTCACCCTGTAATATTTTTAATAATCTAACATTTCATCACTAACGGTTTTTGCAGAATCTTCTCAATAGTGTTGTCGAGAGAACTCCTAAAATCGAGAAAGTAAACACGGACGGTGGAAGGTTCATTAGGGAGGCAAAGGTAATTATCAAACACCCGACTGAACCTCTATTTATTGCGACGAAAAATAAATTAATATATTTGATCGGAATGCATTAATTTTTTTTCGGACGTTCGAGAGATTTTAATGAACGAACGATGGATGCTTATCGTATAAAATCGAACAAAGATATTTTCAGTATGATAGATTGTGGTCGACGGTTGTCAATACTTCGGAGGATCTTATCGCTTTACCGCTGCATACGTTGGCTTTCAGTGTTATCGAAGTTTCAGCTGTTTGCCGTATGGATTATTCTCAGCATGGTGCATTGTATTTTAGTTGTTGAACACAACGCGGTTTGGTTATTTTTTTGCATGGTCTACATAAACAGGATACGAGACAATGTCGATTATTATTTTACTGCTTTACGATTATGTAAATAAATATTATTCTGGTTTTTTTTCATTAATCTATTGTATCGCCACTTAATCGATGCTTTGATAATTATTTCAAATTTTACTAACTTTGCTTGTGTAATTGTTGATTAATAATGTTTTATCGCTATTAACATGTTTTTATGAACGATCGTGTGTTTGAATATTATTTATAGATGCGTTATTTAGTTGAATGCATACATATTTGTTATTGGTGAGAGAATTTTGCATGATTTTTTTTTTTTTATGTATATAATTGTCATAGCGATATAACGCCGCGTATTACGCGGAGATTGTTCATTATTGCATGCAAATCATGAAACACGTTCGCTTTCGATGCATATCTATCTAGGTTAAATATGGGTGATTGCGGTGTTTATTTATTTTTTATTCAAAACTCTCATTTTTACGATATTTATCTCAATTTTCTTCCATTATATCAACAAAAAAAAAAATTCTGAGTATGAATATCATCTTTTCATCGAATGAATTTATTTAAATTGTTTTCTCAATGTTTCATCATATTGTATTCTTTTTAAAAACATCATCTCATCGAACATTGTGTTAATTATAATCATTTTTTGTGTGATTATTTATGCTTTGCATGGATTTATCGTATATTAGCGCGGTGTTACGGTTTGCCTTGGAAGCTTTGTTACGGCCGATGGATGTGACTGAACTTCAATGTGGAAAGTATAGACGTGATTAAATGTGGAACGACGTACGTGTATATATATATATGAATGAAATGCGACGGATGCTAAATTACATTTTAATTCATAAAAAATGAGTCGTTGTACAAAAATGCACTCTGCAATAACTAATTATTTTAATTGAATTAAATCGAGACATCTTTTGTATAATATATATAAAAATATTATAATATATTAACCAAATTATTAACACGTAACACTTCCTCCCGTCCCCGGACTACCCTAACACATAGATATACTCGTCGCGCTGCCAACGGTACACCGAGTGGCTGTGCGAGGAGGTGCATCCGTCGATGGACGTCAACTCGTCGAAGAAGCCCGGCACCGCGGATACCGGAGCGGAGACCGTCGCTAGGAGATTGGACAAGCTGAACGGCGATCATCAACGATTGCTCGATCTATTGTACGAACGGCTGAGGAGAATCGCGGCGGCTAATCCCGGAGATATCGTGACATTGGTAATTATGATCGCATATTACTCAATAAATTATTATCGAGCAAAAGTAGCTCGGCAGTAAATTATTCAATTTTTTTTTGTCACACCGATTTGTAACAAACTAACGGCTGCTATACAGATAACCAGTCGCCATTGATATTCGGATGACATCATTGCTTGTTTTCGCTGAAACACCTTGTGTGATAAATTATTTCTATTTCTCAAACACTTTAAATACACGAATGATCTCATACCCATGGCATTATCTCGGCCATTTACATATTGCATGTAATTTTTTTTATATCGTCGGTTGACTATCCCTGGTCTTAGCACTTGTCATTCGCACACCGTTCGACTTTAAATTGTGCTATTCAAGAAAACCGTTGTGCGACACGAAGACACAAATAAACCGCCCTTGAACATATTCATGAATGTGGACCGAACTCTCACTACGTGCACTTGACATGTTGATGAGATGACCGCATGGATGATGATGATGATGATGATGTCATACGACGTCGTACGCGCGTTTATTATATACGAATTTGAATGTGCAAAGTCATTGTATAAGAAAATAGCGGCGAAATTTCTAGTAAGGCTATTTTAGAGCGAACGTGACGTCATGGTGACGTCACAAGGATATGCACACTACGGCCTGGCATATAAAGAGATGAGTGGGAACAATTTTTAAGGATGAATAATATGATCAATTAATTATATCATCAGATAATTTTGATCGTGTCCAGAGGATTATTATGCCGTCCATATGGCCAAATTGTGCGGGTGCACACAGGCGCCCGGATGATAACGGGCGCCAAGAGGAGAAAAATGAAATAATATTAAATGAATTAATACATTAAAATCGAAAAAAATCCTAATTATTATACATAAAATGATTTTTTTCATTGGGGGGCCCTAATTAAAGTTATGCACACAGGCGCCGGATACTGTCGACGCGCCACTGCCCATCGCTGGTTATAACTAATAGCTATATTTTTTTTAAATGTCGTCCATATGGCCAAATTGTGCGGCGCACACAGGCGCCGGATGATTACGGGCGCCAAGAGGGGAAAAATGAATTAATACATTTAAATCGAAAAAAATCCTAATTATTATTCATAAAATGATTTTTTTCATTGGGGGCGCCCCAATTAAAGTTCTGCACACAGGCGCCGGATACTGTCGACGCGCCACTGCCCATCGCTGGTTATAACTAATAACTATATTTTTTTTAAATGGCATTGGCATGTCTAGTTCAATTGCATAATCTCGCCATATCCATATAAACTACACCTACGCCGTCTGCATGATGTCAAATCCAATTATCTCCCCAAAATCGTACATATAGACGTTTGAGAAGCCCTCATTATTTATATACAGCATGTTTTATCGATCGTTTGTTATTGTCGGATTCGGCGTGCGTGCCTAATTTCTAAACAAGGTCAAAATTTTGGATTTGTGCGACCTCGACTCGGCTGAGCGTTTCAACCAAATGCCAAACTTTCAGGACTCGCGTGGACAATCGTTTTTATTGGACGCTTTTTGTTTCTAGAATGATTTATTTTCGAGTCTGAAACATTAACATGTGTATATTATGATAATGTGTGAAACCGGTGTGCTAATATCAAGGTCAATGTGACCTCTTGAATTTTTTTTTTTAATAGCAATTAACAATGTTTTATTGCTGAATTTTTTTTTATGGTCAAGGTCGAGCGTGATGATAGAGTTTGGATGCGATTTGTTTGCAAACTCAGTGTATTAAATATTTCTCATTCAAATATAATAACTTATTTATTTATTACGGTTATAAGTGGTTGTTAGATGAACACATATATAAAAAAAATACATTTGATTCGTTCTAGATTGGCATTAAAATATGATACGTTCATTTTATTTACGATACAATGAACCATCCATATTCGTCTTGTTGCTATTCATCACAATCCTTTTCTTAAAAAAAAATAATAGATCAAAGCAGTAATATATTGATTTGCAGTTATCATTAGCACTCACAGATTGAGGTTAATTTAATTTTCATCGGCTCCAAGGTCTGAGCAAATTCTTTTCGTAGGATTTTCTATTCATCTGAATATACCAGTTAGTTGCCGCGACTATTAAACTTAGGTATGTGGCACACGCCGTTAATATTAAATGTATTGAAAAAAGAAGAAAAAAATCAAATGTATAACAAGATTTTGCCTGACATGGTTGCCATTCAATTATAGCTGTGATTCAACATCTCGAGAACACCGAAATTCGAACAACAGTCAACCCTGCTATATCGCTCCCTGCTATAAGGCGGCGTGTGCGGCATTCCCCTATATAGCGCTTCATTTTAGATCGCCGTTTTCTGCAAAACGCTGAATTTTCAATGTAAAGTCTCGTGTTTCGCTTAAGTTAGGGTAATTTTTGTATACTGGTATCACGGTAAAATTTTGTATGGTGTTCGAGAAATTTACCATTACATTCGAACTGGTGATTCGTATCTCAAATTTAAAAACAAAACTTGATGGATAAGACATGTCACTACAATTTCTAGAAGTTAAAACCTGTATTTTTTTATATGCAATTTTTAAAATGATGTGTAAGTTTGCGCCCACGGACGCACGTACATGCCTTTTGCGCCCGAGGGCGTTTACGGTGTATGACTGGTCAAAGAAATAAAATTGATGTTTATCATCAAAATGAGACGAATATAGAGATCTATAATAATATTTTTATAACCGTGTTGAAGCAAAAAAAAATGTTAAAAATCGACGTAAAAATAATAATAGGTATTTTTAATCATTTTAAATAGTCAAGGATGCAGCAGCCTCAGGCTTTTTATAGTATTAGGGGACTCTACATGGCAACTTGATATGTAATTAAAACTAACTATAAGACAGAAATTGAGACGAGTAAAAAAAATCAATGATATTTCCTATGCTTTCCATCTCTAGGTTTCTAAAATATTTGTTGCCCCGGATTTTTATTTTTCCTGGATATACATAAATAATAGTAATATTGGATATATCCTTGTATTTTTCTATAGGACTATCAATTGAATCTCTTAAATTCAGAGGTCTAAACAGCTGTTGATCTTCCTCGTATTCATTTCGTTTCCACCACCCAACTCCTAAAGAATGGACACAATTATTATATTGAACTTTAATCGACAGCGTCTCATACTTTTAATTTTCGATCTTCTTCCACGATGAACATTCTCATCATTACCACAACCAGACGGAGTAATCCAAAGAATTACGAGACAATTGTGAGGATTCTTTGATTCTTAATCCAGATTAATTCAAATGTTGTAATCCTTTCTAACAGTAACCCACTGTTGATGCTGCCTCGCTATCGATTATTGTATCTAAATATACGTTCTAATCGATAATATTTATAATCCACCATAATCATAAAGATAAGCCAAATATTTTCCACATGATAGTAATTTATATACATGGAATATTGCGTAATTAGTCCTTGAAAAAATATAATAGACACGTGTATTTTTATGATCAAAGTGGTTAACAACATTTTTACAAACGAATTCTTTATCTTCTAGCTTTAATAATAATAATAATATATTTTAAATAAGATTCCTAGTTAAAATCCAATAAAACAACATCGAAGACAGTTTTCATTATTTTAACCGATCCGTCATGCGGCTTTAAATCAACCGCGTCGTCCGATTGGGATTATTTATAATGAAAAATAGACCCCAAGCATTTCAAATTTAGATATTGATAAATTATTGATTATTTAAAAAAAAAGGGATTATTCTAATGATACTAGTATACGTTTCACTCGCACTTGGCACATCGCACCGGATGCTAGCGACACAAAATATCGCGCTCGTGGCTAGAGAAACGAACATTGTTTTTAATTTTTTTCGTAATTGCAGACAATGATTATTTATTCTTTACACTTTTTTAGACAAATACAAAAAAGTTTGTGATATCTAGGATACGTGTACGTTTAGGATCGATGTGGTTCACAACAATTTGATTAATTACCATCTAGATTTAATAATAATAATATATTTTAAATAAAATACCTAGTTGAAATCGAATAAAACAATATCGAGGACAGACAGGTACTCGTCTGAAGCTTTGGTCGATATTCGAATTTCAGCTTGCTGAATCGGCACTTTCGTTCATATTATGTAGGTTTTCACTGGTTTAAATGGTTCAAATCAGACCGATTGATAGAAAATTTACGAGATCAATTATATTTTATTATATATCTCGTTAGTTCAGTTATTTTAATCCTTATAAGCAATTTTATTTATTCCTCAGCGAGTTAACCGCTAAGAATTTATGACAGGAAGCATAAACTGCTCCTCTTTTGCTTTCATTATTTTCTATTCCGCTCAGACACTTCTAGTATTACGACATTTAGGAATTGCTTAATCTGAGACAGGGCCAAGTCTTCTTTCACTACGCGTGCAGTGGGTGAAAATAGACGGGTCGATATTCGCCGACGATTAATAGAGAAATGTTTCCAATTTTTTTTTGTTCGTCATTGGCGTATTGTCTGACTCTTCTATTATGGATAAAGATCATTGTTGTTGGTCTGATCAATCATTTTTCAATTAGCATGCGAGACTCGGCCTTCATCATCGGCCCACTCGACCTTCGAGCCTCTTTAACTCTGGGAGTAATGATACAATACGGCTACGTGGGTCGCTGTTTTTATTGTGTATTTTTTTTATTATTATTTTCAGTTAATAACCTCTGATGTCATCGTTGTTTTCTTGCGATTTGCATAATGTTTGCACTGTATGAAGTAGCACTCGCCGCTTGCTTTGACAAGTGTTGAATTTGACATGCTATTGAATTGAGCTCATCGTTTAAAATTGCGACTCTATTTATTTTTTGCAATAATAAATCTATACACATTATGATTGTGTTGCTTTATTCTAAATTATTTTTTTGAACAAATTAAAATGTGGACCGCGGGCCTCGGTTTGCGGCGCCTTTCCATTGCGTCAGGTCCGCAGACAGACGTCGTTACCAGAAGCTTTCGCGACGCCGTGCCGCACGGTCCGCGATGTCGATGGCGACGCTCGCCGACGCCGAATGATGACGAAAATCGAACAACGCCACTATTTATAGCTTCTGTCGGCTATATGTGTCGGTCTTTTTTATTTTAAAATTCATATCAATCGAATCTGCGATCGAACCTGACCCATATTAACAATAAATAGTGATAACGAAGAGTAATAATATTTGTAATGCTGTCGATATATAAACATCAGTGTGTGCGATTTTATTCTCGGCATATGTTTGATTGCAATGGCAACACTGGCCGCAATTTCCGGTGCATTAATTCGAATATATGCGATTAAATAATATTATTATATAAATTTAATGGCATATGTTGGAGCAAATTCCGCGACGCCGTTATCGGATCAGGATGATTTGTTGCGGTGTGGCTTAACAGTTCGCATTTTCTATGCAATGCAATATTGATTGAGACGAAAAATGTTCGCAGAATGCGGTAGAATTTTAAAAGAACTCTTTTTGCGCAACGGATACGCTTTTGGTTACACGAAAATACATATTTTATACGTGTGGTATTTAATTGACGTAATCGTTATGCGCAGACAGCGTACAATTTAAATGCGAAATTAAAACGAAAGTTTGGCCAAATTATTGTTTTTGCAATACTAGTTTTTTATAGTTAAAAAAAAATCACATTCTCTGAATATTTTTGCATTGAATAACAACAAATGGCATCATCGTTATTTTATTAATGAATGGATTGATAACATCTTCTTTATGAATACAGTGGAACCCGATCTATCGTTCTTTTTAGTCTTATAAAAACAATGTTGAATAATACCGTATTCATGGATTTCCGGTCCATCGTAGTACCGCTACTTTTGTTGATTTGTCGTGAAATTTGCAAAAATGATTTAGGAGCAGTTGTGGATTAGAAAACTTCCGCATTTTTTTTTGAGAATCTCCCAGACACATAATTTTTACACGATTTTTTATACCACAATGTTATTTTTTTTAAATTTAATGATCAAATCTTGAATTTTTATATGAATTCCATCACTTTTTTACTCGTTTTTTAATATAACTTATCTACCGTGTAAAAAAGGAGTTCAAAGTATTCTATATTATTATTATGGATAATAATAAAAATATAATTATCCCCTCAGGTCGAAAATGATTTACGATCTGTTGTCAAAATAGAAGACTTCCGCATTGATCGTTTTTTTTTGAGAAAATCCCTCTTGAGAATCTCGCAGATTTTCTAATAGTAAGAAATTCAACAACACGGGATAAAGCTGTGTCTTCATTACGACCTTTTTAACACGATTTTCTATACCACAATGTTGTTCTTTTTTAAAAAAAAAACACATTTTTTAAATTTAGAGACCAAATCTTGAATTTTTATATGAATTCCATCAAATTTTACACAGTTTTTATTGGAACTTATCTATTATTTAAATGAAGAGTTCTATATTATTATTTTGGATAATAATAAAAATATAATTATCCCCTCAGGTCGAAAATGATTTACGATCTGTTGTCAAAATAGAAGACTTCCGCATTGATCGTTTTTTTTTTTGAGAAAATCCTTCTTGAGAATTTCGCAGATTTCCTAATAGTAAGAAATTCAATAACACACGATAAAGCTGTGTCTTCATTACACCTTTTTTACACGATTTTCTATACCACAATGTTTGTTATTTTAAAAAATAGCACGGTTTTTTAAAATTTAGGGACTCAATCTTTTTTACGCGGTTTTTGACGGAACGTATCTAGCGTGTAAAAAATAGTTGATTGTATTCTATATTATTATTCGTACGGATGATAATAAAATTTAATCATCCCATTCGGTCGAAAATAATTTACGATTCATTTTGGAAATAAAAAATTTCCGCATTCATCGGTTGTTTTTGAGTATCCCTCTTTTGAGAATTTCCCAGATTTTCTAATAGTAAGAAATTCAACAACATAGGATAAACTTTTTTCATTGTTACACTTTTTATACGAATTTCTATACCACGATTTTTTAAATTTAGGGAACCAATCTTAAATATTTTCTTGAATTCTATCTCTTTTTAACGTGGTTTTTGTGGAACGTTCTACCGTGTAAAAATATAGTTGAGTGTATTTTAACGATTTATGATCATTCGACTTACGCATTTATCGTATTCCCGTATACACCCATCCCTCGCTTAACACGGAAGATAGGTTCTGCTAGATCACCGTGTT
>JAGXCT010036395.1:0-52540 GCA_022495035.1 Philopotamus ludificatus | reverse complement strand
GATTTAATCGAAAAAAAATTTTTTTTTTCAACAAAACTGAAACCGTGTTAAATCGAAACCGTGTTAAACGAGTATCGTGTTAAGCGAGGGATAGGTGTACATCGTTTTTTTTTATGATCCCTCGAAAAAAAAACGATGAATATAGTTTCCTCTGTATTCATATATCCATATATTCGAATATCTATCATATGCTATACGAATACTCGCATAGTTGACATTGCGTATAAATTGGTATTTTCCGGACGAAATTTTCATTGAGTTTTCTCGAAACAGCTGATTGCTCTCAGCAGCGACGGGAACGGACCGCGGCGATTGCGCAAATCATCGGAAAACATAACCTCGTTCGGGATAAACGGGATCGTATCTGTTGACCATCAAGTAAAGCGATTATTCCCGTTTTTTCGCGACATAATCGTTGAAAAATCGATCCCAACATTTGCCTTATGCATACATGTGATGGTTAGCCTTTGAAGATTGCGTATTCGCGACCGGTATTGATCGTGAACATTTTTTATAGCCGTGCCCACGATAGATTTGAATAAATTTATTTTTTATATCAGAATATCGATTGCGTCCAGTGTTAACCTTTATCAGAAAATATATGCCGGTATATAAAATTTTACACTGTGATTATTTAATTAAAAAAAAAATCGTGTTTTTTTTTATCATCATAAGATATGATACATGTCATAATACGGAAAAATATAGTGTGTGTTAATTAATAATTAATAATCGTTAAATATAGTGATGTATTCGTCTGAAATGTGTGATCAATACGAATATGATTTTTCATACGAGTGCGGGGTGTGTAAATCAATCTGGTTTTTTATCGATAATTTTATTTTTCATGATGTGCTGACGTTTATTTTAATTTTCAGCGTTTGGTGGAAGCCATGGCGCCTCGCTCAATACGCTCCTTCCGTCAAGAATTTAATATGCACGATATAGCCGCCCCCGAACATTCCGTAATTACTACACATATCACCCAATCCGAGTAAGTATTTTATTTTATTTCATACGATCGCTTATATCATCATTATCAATAATCATGTTATCAATTTCAGATATGTTAGGACGACGACTGAAAAGGTCGAAATCGACGGAAAACATCCGTCGCGTACGACCATCACGTCGAAATCACCACACGATTTATCCATAGCGAATGGTAACGTAAAATCGACTCTTATCTCACATTCCGAAAAGGATTCGAACGGCACATCGAACTTTAAAAACCTCAAGAGGGTGCACAAAGGTTCGTACGACGGTCCAAACATTATCGAATCGCTTGGAATCGTTCATCCCGAAACTAAGGAAGTCCTGACAGTGGGACAAGCGATTAGTATGCGCATTTTGGATGTGAGAACCGGAAAGATTTTAACCACTATGGATAGAAGAAGCGGTATACCGATCGAACAAGCCGCAAGGGACGGAATGATCGATCTGAAACTTGCCGAAAGGCTCGTCGGACCGTACGGAACTACAGAGGACGGTAAAAAAGTTACACTTCTCGAAGCAATACAAATGGATATATACGATGCCGAGCAAGGATTTTCAGATCCTGCCGAAAAGAGAATCAAGGTAATATCAGAGCCGAGACAAGTTCCCGGACAAGGAATGAGCATCGCCGAGGCAATGAATATTGGTCAAGTGGACCTACAAAAAGGTTTATTCCAATTGCCCGACGGAACCTTTATAACAGTGTCGGAAGCCTACGAGAGAGGTTATTTAATTTACAATGAGATAATCAAAATCAAATCGAGTGCTGTATCCTTATACGATGCCATTTCGCAAGGATTGGTAGACAACGAAACGGGATGGGTTATCGATCGCAACTCTGGCGATAAATTCCAATTGGACGTTGCGGTTAAAAATCGTCTGTTAGATTCCGAAATACGTGAAATAGTCGATCCATTTTTAGATAAAAAAATCACTTTGACACAGGCGTTGGAGAGGGGAATAATTAATTACAAGCTCGGGAAATACGTTCATAATGTTAGTAAGGAAAAAGTTAAATTGGTCGAAGCCAAACAGAGAGGGTTTATTAGCAAACCGATGACGTTAAAAGATATTGTAGATAGTTCTTTAATGGACAATAATGGCCTTATTGCGTCACCGTTGAATAAGTCGAAATTAAATATTTTAGAAGCTATATCGTCCGGTGTGTTAGATAGTGATTCAATTAAATCTGTCACAAATACGGTCACAGGTGAACTGTTGACTCTTTCGGAAGCGTTGGCTTCTAGAATTATTCTACCAGAAAATATTAGATTCAGAGACAATTTGACCAATGAAATATGTACTATCCCGGAAGCTGTAGATAGGGGTTTGATCACGTCCGTTTCTCAAAAATCAATATTTGATATTGACGGTTTTCGCGATCCGGTCACAAACGAATTTATTTCGTTCAACAAAGCATTAGAAGACGGTTTAATTTCTTGTCAAAATAACGGCTATATTATATCAAGCGTCAATCCGACTAAACAAATTTCAATGATCGAAGGCACAAAGTTGGGCACGATTCGTCTCGAAGTTTACGAAATGTTGAATCGTAAAATAGGTATTTTCCAAAATTCAGTTGAATTGACTGTTTTGGAATGCGTTTTTAATGGAATATTAGATCCAAAATCAGGATATTTGCTCGACCCCGAAACTAAAAAGCCGTTACCTCTCGATAAAGCCGTAGAAATTAATTTAATTACGCCCGAAGGAGCCGTCCTTCTAAACTCTCTGTTGAATATTACTTTGACTACACAAACGGTAACAAAAACGGTTAAACGGTACGTAACTTTCACTAACCCAAACGTTACAACCAAGCAGAGTACAATTGTATCGTTTACGGAAGCGGTTAGACGAGGACTCATTGACGAATCTACTCAAACATTCACTGATCCGACTTCAGGTACTATCATTCCTATACAACAAGCATTGAATGAGGGATTAATTGGATTCGATGTGCCAGACGGAGCCGAGACTCCTACTAAAGTTATTAAGAGGGACACATCTCCCGGTCAATATGTCGAACTTAAGATCACTAAAAAATCGTTCATTAAAGATTCTCCGGTTTCAAACAGGAGTCCGATTGATAAGACATTCCCGGCCCCACAGAGTCCAATCGAAAAGTATCCACCTGTATTTTCTGCGTCGATTAATAATCAAAAGATTAATAGAGATGTTAAATTGGATTATGTTGAAAATATCAACACTGTACATAAATCTCAAGTGATCCATCAAAAATCTTCGAGCACTTCCGATTCGGTATCCGAATTAAAATCAATTGAACAACAAACGTTCACGTTACCTCCCGATGGATGGTATTTAGGTGAAGCAATTAATCAAAATCTTTTTGATCCCGTAATGGGAATCTTTATTATTCCTAATACCGACAGAATTGTTAGTTTCGAGGAATGTGTCAAAATTCAAATCGTTAATCCAAACTCCGCTTCAGTAATTGATCCTAAAAATGCTAGAAAAATATCGTTAATCAGGAGCTTAGAAAAAGGCATTTTAAATAAATCCGGTCAATACAAGTATAAGGATAATTTTATTTCCATGAGGGAAGCCATCGAAAGGGGACTCGTTATTTTAGAATCGAGATCGGAGAAAAACTCTCCATCGCACAGAGTTATTCAGATTACGCGAGTAATAGGGCAACCGGATTTGATAGCGGTATCAAATGTTTTCGATCAAAATCCTCCGACGTTTATTGAAATTCAGGGTTCCAATTTAGCAACAAGTTCGGCTGTGGAGCCTATGCTTATTGATTCTAACGTTGTTTTTGATCCATCCACACTTTCAGTTAAAAATATGGATACTAATAACGACGAAGACTTATTAACTGCAATCAAAAGCGGAACTGTAGATCCTTCTATGTTTATGATTAAAGATCCCAACACTGGTGACGATGTAACTATGAACGTAGCGATACAACGCGGTATCGTTAACGAAAAAACTGGTAAATATAAAGACAAGAGCGGTAAAAATATAAGCTTATTAGATGCAACTAAAATCGGTCTTTTAACTGTGGTAGGAGCTCCCGCTTTCTTAGCCGCTAAAGCATATCAATCTATTAAAGGAGATTCTAAAGATAATACTAGACCTCAATATAAAAAAGAAGATGCTAGACATTCTCCTGGTGTTACCAGCCCGATTAGTTCTTTAAGTTCACCTGTAAGTGGGAATAAAACTATTAAATCACCTGTCACTAAGGATCAGGTTATTAATCAATTTATTGATTCTGAAAAACAAGCATCATCGCCAATTAAATTCTCTAAAGATAAGAAGCCTGCTCAAGTTCCAAAACAAAAAAGCTTGGAGCTCAAAACTCAAGAAGCCATCGATAAGGGTCTTATTACACCACATTATGCTGAAGAATTATTGAAATCTGATGATTCTAATAAGATATCTCCCGATAATGTGAAACATTTAACTGAGGGAGAGTTGACGCGTTCAAGAATAACGACGGAGCCGAAGTTTAAGGTTACCATTGGCAGTGCAAGATCTGTAGAAGCAGTGGAAGAAAAAGTGGGTAAACCGGTTATCTTACAAAAGATGAGAAAGAAAATAATTTCTCCAGTTAACGCAGTAGAAAAGGGAATGATCGATAATGAGACTTCAGAAATTTTAAGCAAAAAAGAGAATTTCCTCTCACCGACCGGTGAGATATGTACAATTTCTGAAGCAGTAGAAAATAAAACAATTGACGGCGAGAGTGGCTCCATAATAGATCCTCAGAGAGGAGATAAGCTCACAATTAACGAAGCCATTGAGAGAGGTGTTTTAGATCCGGATGGTACAAATCAACTCTTGATTCCATTGGCTCAAAGCTTATCTGTTCCAAAACTGGCTGAACAAGGATTGATTGAGCCGCAGACCAGTAAAATAATACATCCCGAAACCGGTGATTCACTTTCGCTGCACGAAGCCATAATATGCGATATCGTCGATCCTTATTCGATGATTACCGATTTGTCTGGTGAAAAAGTTACGCTCAAACAAGCCATTGAAAACGGTAGCGTAGATCAAAACAAATCTCTGGTGAATGCTAAAGTCGGTAGATTAGATTTGATTTCAGCCGTTAATGTTAATTTATTCGACGACGACACCCCACAAAAATCTCCAATCGAAGATATTCCTCCGTTAGGTATGACATTCCCCGTAGCAGTCCAACGGGGACTTATTGATTCAGACGTTAAACATATTATTCATCCTTTGACTGGAATGAAAATTCCATTGGAGGAAGCTATCAATGACAATTTTATAATGACCGTTCCATTCCCGGTCAGCGAGAAAGCCATAGAAATGAACGAAGCCGTGGATAACAATTTAATAGACGCAGATAATGGCACATTTACGCATCCTTTGACAAATCAAATTATGCCAATTTCCCAAGCCGTGGAGCAAGGACTGCTCATTGTTAAATCACTTCCTGAATCGGCGTTGTTTGAGTCGGTTAGCGGTGTTACAACAGTTACGGAAACAGTAACCTCGCATCACACTATAACCACAAAAATGATTGAAATACTCTCAGGGTATGCACTTTTAGATACAAATCGTGTTAAAGATTTGAGCACAGGAAATGTTATGTCTATTGAAGAAGCTCGCGAAAAAGGTATTATTCAGGATGAAAAAGTAAGTAAAGAGCATTTCACAACGAAGGAAGTTAAGGTCAATTTTGAAGACGCTATGAAGGATGGATTGATCGATATAGCTTCTGGTACTTATAAAGATCCAAGCTCAAATAAAACTATGACTATATCCGAAGCCATCGAAGAAGGAATACTCGATACATCCGTAGATACATCGGATATAAACACTTCTGAACCAATGAATTTGATTGAAGTGCTCGATGTTATGCACGATCCGAAATCCGGCAAATTTAAAGATCCGAACGATCCTAAGAAGTTGTATACATTTAACGAAATGGTCGAGAAGAAAATAATCGATCCTGAATCAGTCATATACGATGTGAAGTCGTCGAAGCAATTAACCATAAAAGAAGCAATGAAAGAAGGTTTGGTTGATCCAAAGACCGGTAAAATAAAAGATAAGTCATCCGGTAAGATTGTGGATATAAAGAATGCCGCTAAGATGGGTCTCTTGGCCATCGTTGCTTCTCCTGTGTTAGCAGGTATGGCTATTGCCAAAGGTGTTAGTAGTTTAGCAAAGAAATCCGATCCCACAAACAAATCAACATCGAAACAGGATAGCCGTGCTATTGTTTCACCGGAAAAACCTAAAATATCAGAAGTTTTACAGAAATCTGATCCCTCAAGCAAATCAAAATCAAAACCTGACAACCGTACGTCACCAGAGAAGGTTATTAAACCTGAAGTTTCACCTGAATTGCTTATGAAAAAGATAGATAAGCTAAAACCTATAACATCTTCAACTGTAGATGGATCCGATGGAGTTAAATCTGACACCAAGCCAAAAGAAATAACTTTCCCTAAAGACAAATTGGACGAAAGTATCAGTGTTGATAGCACATTGAAATCGTATCACGAAAACATTCCAAAGGAACAACAAATTTCGCCAAATAAAACATTGGAAATGATCGATGAATTAGGACAAGTTTCCAAGGTGAAGCCCACCGAAAAATCGGAACTGCCTGACATTAAAACGAAAGAATCGTATGAACAGATGCCATTAGGCGACGCTATATTGCAACAGAAAATCGAACCGAAAGTATGTCGAATAATTATCAATGACCAAGAATTGAATCTAACCGTCCAAGATGCGCTAGATCAAAACGAAATAAGTCCATACAACATTGTGGATATAGTCTCTAGAAATTGCATTGTAGTCGTCGAAGATAAATCTAAAATGCCAAAATCTTTCGACGAATTAGTCACTTTAGAAACGTGTCTCGAATACGGCATCTACGATCCCAACAAACAAATATTCATAGATCCGGAGACGGGACTTAAAGTAACTTTCTACGACGCCATCTCCACTATTATCGATCCGCGTAATCTGTATGTTAAAGATTTAAATTCCAAAACGGAAAAATATCTTCCTCTCGAAGATGCTGTCACTGTTCCCTTGTTAGATAAATATACCGGTCACATGGTCGATCCGAAATCGGGTAAACGCGTTCCAATATTTGATTGTGTGCGTAACGGTTGGATCGTTGAAAACGTCCCGGATAACGAAGATTATGAACCACTTATGATTGACGATGCCTTAAAATCTGGAATGTTGGATATGACCAGCGGTGAGTTTAAAGATCCCAATTTGGATGAAGTGTATACATTTTCGGATGCTATACGTCTGAATTTCATCGATCCTAATTCTATTTCTATGAAGAACCCTAGTAATAATGAACTTGTTACGTTGAACGAGGCGATGGAGCTGGGAATCGCCGATATCAATGAGGGTGTTATCTTGGATGCGACCACCGGACGTGAGGTAGCATTTGAGGTGGCGTTTTTACGTGGCTTATTAGTGGTTAGTTCTCGAAGACCCATTTCTTTAGAAGGCATTATTAAATCAAACTTGTACGACTCTGCATCGGGAAAAATTAAAGACGTGTCAACTTCTCAAATCGTTACGATTAATGAAGCCGTCGAAAGAGGAATTGTGCATCCTACTATATCGGAAGTTAAAGATACGAGAGCGAATACATTTGTTACGCTAGAAGATGCTTTGATTACAAAATTAGTTAATTCCGATACCGGAAAATTGAGGGATACAAAAGAAGGTACTTTGGTTACATTAGATGTTGCATTGCAAAAAGGTTGCATTTCTTCAAAGCCCGAATCGTGGTCGTTGGTCGACGTCGTCGATAAGGGATATTATTCGCCGAATTCCGGTAGAATTCTTAATCCAATCTCGGGCGAAGAAGTTATGTTGCGCGATGCGATTTCTCAGGGTGTTTTCGAAACCGATTCCATTAAAATCAAAGACGATCAATACGAGAAACTGTTATCAATCCCCGATGCAATCGATTCCGGTTTGCTCAACGACAAATTGGGAGTTGTTACCAATCCATTGATGACTCTCGATGTTGCTAACGAAAAAGGTTATTTGTTTAGTGATAAAAAACCGTGGTCCCTCCAAGAAGGTCTGGTGCAAGGGTGTTATAACCCTGACTCCGGACTATTGACTATTGATACAATGACTAAAACTTTAGACGAAGCTATTAAAAAGGGAGAAATCGATCCCGATGTTATGACTGTCAAAAATTCTAAAATAGGTGAAATAATTTCATTAAACGATGCGATAAAATTAGGAATTATTGATTCAAAATTAGGTAAAGCCAGGGATCCCCTGAAAGGTGACGAGATTACGTTTGTTGACGCATCCGAAAGGGGATTAATTATACCCGCAAAACGTAAATTCAGCTTACCGGAAGCCGTATTTAAAGGATTCTACGATCCCAAAACGGGTAAATTCATGCATCCCGAGACTAAAGAAAAAATCGAGACTGATCGAGCTTTAAAGAAGGGAATGTTGGATCCTCAATCTACCCTTGTTAATATTAACGGTAAAGTTATGCCTTTTGAGTTTGCAGTCGATAGAGGATTGGTCGATTCGAAAACAGGGACTATTTTAATTAACGATAGAGAAAAGATTGATTTCCACGAGGCCTTTGAACGCGGAGTTTTAATCGAAGTACGCAAGCCAATGTCTTTAAGCGAGGCAATATCCAAAGGTATCTATGACGAAGCAACCGGTTTGTTTATGGATCCCAAGAATGGCAAAAAATATTCTCTTAAAGACGCAATCAAAATGAATTTAATTGATCCGGATTCGGTACATGTTAAAGACATTAGGTCGGGAACGTGGAAGAAAATCACTCTTCCAGAATCGCTAGAAACGGGAGTTATTGATAGCAAAACAGGAAAAATTAAGAATATTAATAAGGACGATGCCGAACTCACGATTAAGGAAGCATTCGAAATCGGCTTATTGGTAGATAGCAAAGCATCTATTTCTTTACAGAGAGCAATCCATCAAGGTCTGTACGATGATAGATCTGGCAAATTTATTGATCCAGTGTCTAATAGAAAGATTACTCTGCATGAAGCGATAAGGAAATTCATAATTAATCCTAAATATCTATGCTACTTTGATAAAAAGTCAGAAAAACCGTTATCATTAGCTGAAACTTGCAGAAGCGGTGTAATTGATAGACGTTGCGGAGTATTCCAAGAACCTAATTCAGATGTTACAGTTTCATTGAGCAAAGCTATGGATTTGGGATTGATTGTGGATATCGAAGGTGCCGGATTTTCTTTATACGATGCTCTAGCCATGGGCTTGTACGATACGGATAATTTAAAATTCAAACATCCGATTACGGAAAAACAATTGACATTACGCGACGCCATAACGGAAGATCTTATTAGTCCCGAAACGTCATTTATAAAACATATTCAACAGAGTAGATATATCAAATTGCCCGACGCCATTAAGTTGAGATTGATCGATGACACGTTAGGTTATTATAATTTGCCGAATGGTAATTCGATTAATTTGCTAGAAGCTAAACTACGCGGTTTGATTGTGACTAATCGTAAACATCTCTCTTTGGAGGAAGCTGTTAAAAATGGATTATTTAGACCGGATACGGGTAAATTCGTTGATCCGAATAATGGAGATTTCTTAGATCTCAACGCAGCAATTGCCACTAGTTTTATCGATCCCGATTCTACCGCTCTTAAAGATCCCAACACGAATAAGCTTAAGCCTTTATTAGCCGCTATTGAAAGCGGAGATATTGACGTAACTAAGGGTAGGGTTTTAGATACGAAATTGAAACGGGCGTATAATTTAGACGTCGCTTTAGATAAAGGTCATTTAGTCACCGTCATTAAACCGTTGACTATGTCTCGTGTTAGAAAATCGTCGACTGATTATACAAAAGATAAAGAACCGTTGATGCGAGAATTTACTCTCGATGAAGCTATTCGTTTCGAGTTCATCGATCCATCGACGGCCGTCGTAAAAGATCCCCATTCAGGAGCGTTCAGATCTCTCAAGATTGCGCTCGACGAAGGCGTCATTGATATCAATATCAAGGCCGCATTCGATCCGCAAACCGGTAGATCTAAATCAGTCTGCGTCATGTTTGAGAATGGATTGATTATTTACTTCCGCGAACCGCTCACGTTTGAAAAATCCATCGAGTTGAAGTATTTAGATGTGCAAACCGCCAGATTTACCGATCCGCAATCCAACGAAGTTTTGACCGTTAAAGACGCGGCCGCTTTGGGCTATATTGACTCTGATACAGCACTCATTAAAGATAATCTGAAAAAGAAATTGATTAAGTTGCCGGATGCATTCCGGAAAGGGCTAATGGACGCTGAGAAAGCTAATATATTAGATACTGAGACGTCGAAATTGAATTCGTTGCCGTTGGCCTTGGAAACTGGACTTTTGATCACACCGAAAAGAGGTTTCACTCTCAGCGAATGTTTAGAATTCGGAATATACAATCCGACGACGGGTGGATTCACCGATCCGTTTATTACCACGAGTGTAATCGATAGAAAGCGCTTGACGATCACAGATAGTATCGATCAAGGAATAATCGATCCGTCGAGCACAGTGATAAAAGATCCAGCCAACGGTCAAGTGGTACCGCTATTGCAAGCTATAACGATGAAGTTGATTGATCCAGTCGCGGGGCGGCTAGTGCTAGATCCCGCTAAAGACACATCTTTGGATCTCGTCAAAGCACAGGTGAAGGGGTATATATTGGCTGCAGAAACATGGGTAAGTGATTTTGAATTTGCCATTACTAAAATTGATAACCGTTTGAAATGTGTGTTTACCCCTATTTTTTTTTTTGTCACTTATTATTTCACATTGTTCAGTATCACGATTTAAATTTTGAAGATTTTTCTTTTAGATTCCACACACGATACAAGTGCCGGGTATTTTCTTTTTCACTTTATGCAATGTAATAATCCAATTATTTATTATTAAGAAATATACTTTTTAACAACGGAGGTAGTAGGACATTATTAGATCATTCATTGCTTGTAATGCTTACTTTATTTTAATCATGAATGTGTTAGGAATAAAAATATATTACTCGACGAGCCAATCTTGAACTTTGCTTCATTAAAAATTGCATGGCACCAATTATTATATTTTTAAATAAGCAAAAAAATGATTAAATCATAACTTGGTATATTCGAATGGTTAAATATGTAATTCAACGAACTGATACAAATACATTCAATCATTGAACACAAAAAATATATATATATATACTTACAGAATCACAAAAATCTCTTTAACCGGTGATAGCATAATACATACACACACTTCTTGTATTTTTAATATATAAAAACAAAATCAAGTATTTAATATACGACGATCGATTTTTAATATGTAGTAGTAGTTATTCAAATTGATTTCATCTGCTTTTATTTTTATTTCTGCGTTATTAAGTACTTGATCATTATTTTGGCATTTCACAATCATTCATTATTAGTTATGTATTATTTGTGTTTTATTTAAACAGTATATTGAAAACGAATCATAAAGACGGATCACTCGTAAATGAGTCTTTCATTTATTTGCGTAGAACACGGATGACTCATATATGCGCCTTTCTGCAAATTAGCTTCGATACTCAACGTATTAATATTCATTGGTTATCATTATATAATATAACGGAATTAAATAGATTTCATAAGCAGATCACATATTTAATAGATACGATAACGCAATAATTTTAAATAAGACACAAATTTAAAATATTTTGTTGCATTTTTTATTACCATATTTGATTTTCCGAAGCATGGTACGATAAATTTATTTAAAAAAATAATCATCGCTAATATTTCGACGTAAATGCTTCAGTAAATCATCTCCGCATTGATAGTATCTTTCTCTTGGTAGGCAGATAAAATCATCTAGAGTTTTCTCATTACAGTTGAATGAAATGCCTGTGATGCTAGCCCGCCTCAATAGAAATATTAATATTGTAATAATATTGAGAGCGACCCGCCTGGAATTAAATCATCGATTAATTAAAAACCGCTATTTCGTCGTCAAAGACATTAAACGCTGTTTTCCAAATAGCGCCATTAGCCCTTTTAAAACTGTAACCAACCATGCTAATTCGATTATCTTGATACATTGACCCGTTTCCGAACCTTACACACGACACATACACACACATTTTTGAAATATTTAATCCGAAAAGCAGGATTTTGTATTTTAATTACGCATTCACACGACAGAAAATTTTTGGTTAATTAACTCTCTTCTTGTGTTTAAATTTAATTGATTTTTATTAATATCTATTTATTTATCCTACTCATTAATCATCCGCATTATTTATTTAATCCATTTGTGCATTAAAAACATCGCTTCCTGACCTAAAACAGTAAAATACTGAAAGGTTGCATAGCTTTAAGCATTTTTAAGAAAATAAAAACGGCATCATGACGCCGTTTGTTACGTTACATTCGTTATTTATTATTTTGAAAATTTAAATACACATCAAACGATTCGTTATGTTTTAATTGATTTTTTTTTTAATGCAAATTTTACGTATCCGTTACATTTCTTTATTTTATTTTGTTTATTACGAATCAATATTAATACACACCACACATATCATCATTGTAATTGACAAGATCATTATTTATAACGTGACACTGGTTATTTCCATTAATCGTATGTCTCTCTGAATGCTCATTCCTTGACTATCCGGAGCTTTCAAAATAAATAAAAAAAATATATTTATATAACTGCATGGAATGGTTCTTTTATAAATGTGGTCGCTTGTTAAACGCTCGCGGGCGTTATTAACGGCATTCGAATTGGTGGAATGTGACTGATTTTGGTATGTTCATTTGCGAGCCAGATTTTGGTTCACGAAAAGAATCCATTTTAAAGGTAGTATTTTTTTTTTGTAACTCATTTTATTAACTCTAATCATGTTTGTTATTTTTTTTCTAATAATAATTAAATATATATCTGCGCAGTGGATCGAATAAATGCATAATTTAGTTGATCCACCGCGTATCACTGAATTTAAATTGATTTATTTTTTATAAAAATTGAGATAAATTTCAATAATAGTATTGTTTTACTTTTGTTTTTTCAGGTTAATTTTGTATTAAATTTTTTTTTCCCTAAATTAATATAACATTATTAACGTAACATCTAAATATTGATTTAAAAAATATTTTAACATACAATATTATTTTTTATTGTTTAAAATTGAATTAAATATAGATCGAATCAGGGTTTGCGGAATGCATTTTAACTAACCTCGATCATGCCGCATACCCTGAATTTATTTATTATCATTTAAATACGGCATTCACTCGTTAATAATATTTTATGACTACGTTTGAGTAATGCGTTGTATTTAAGTTTATTTGTGTTTTTAATTAAAAATTTTCAGCTTACGTGTGCTGCTCTTTATGTTATGTATTACCATGCTTGTTACGGTGGCTGATCAATTGCATTATGTTATCATAAAGCTTATTTGCTTCTTTTTGCTTGTTTTTTTTTAAGGTTAAATTTTCATATACAGGAACAAAATGATTTCTATGTGTCATAACTACTATTGTGATCAAATCATATACCTATACAGCATGTTTTATTTATGTTTTCTATATCTTCAGAATACATCATTGAACAATCACAAATGTTTATAGATTCTATATGTATCACGGGACCTGAAAACCAATACGGAATAATTAAAACTTCAGATGCACACATCAATATATTTATTTACAGTTCATTCCGCACATAAATCGTCAGATTATTTTACATGAATTCAAACGATACAGCAACGTTTCTTGAAAACACGTCTTAAATAATATATTATTTGCTCTATCGTACAGAAATCGTTTAAAATATTCTTATTCAAAACATAAATCATGTTTTTGGCCGAATGAAAATATTTATTTGTGTTTGAAGCTTCAATTATCAACATTTTTTTCATAGTTCTTTTGATTTATTTTTAATTTCTTTATAAATCTCGATTTTAAATTAAATATTAAAAGAGCTGTGTTTAAATGTATTATATTTAAAAAAAAAAATGCTTTTGTGTGAAAAATATATTACGTGTGTTCGGTATATGGTGGTTAATGTATCGAATATTTTTCTAATGCATTCTTTGCCATATCTTTAATAGCAAGCCATTGAGGAGAAATATCGGCTGTGTGACGATCAATTGAATAAATTGCTGGATTGGATCAGCGATATCGAAGATAGATTAGCCAACCAAGAGCCGGCAAAGGAAGATTTAGACGACTTGAGAAATCAAATTAATAGTCTCAAAGTAAATTTTCAATATAATCAATTTTAAATATATATCTTTGGTATATTTTATTTATTGGATATATTTATTATAGCAAATTAAAGAGGAGATTGAAACTCAACAACGTTTGGTTAGCGGCGTTGGTGAACAGGCCCGTCAGTTGATGGTAACTGGTGGCTCCGTTCTATCCGCTAGGGAAACCGATGCTTTAGAACGCGGTGCCAAACAGTTACGCGATCGCGCCGATCGTGCCGCTTCCAAAACCGCATCCATGTTAAGAAGACTGCAATCAGCCAAGGATGAATTGAATAAATTCAGGTATTTTGGAATACAACGGCATTTGACTTCAATGCATTCATTATTTTAACGCGATCATTTTTTGCAGTAATGAATTAACAACGTTCAATACGTGGTTGGATGCATCTTATCGACGATTGGAAGAGCAAGAACGCGCCTTATCGGAATTATCTCGTCTTGTAGACGGTGCCGCAGCTGCACGCGATTTCCTCGGAGATGTTATGGCACATCAAGCCGATTTGCGGTTCATTACAATGGCCGGACATAAATTCCTCGAGGAATCAAAGGAGTATCTCTCTTCGTTGAACGAGTTTAGAATAACGTTGCCAGCTCGTCTACCACATTTATCAGGACCGAGCGATTCCGAAGTTAAAGGCCGTGCATCTCTTGCCGCCCGACAACACGCCGATTTATTATCGAGAGCGCAAAAATTACAAGAGCGTCTCCGTAATGTTGCCGATACACAACGAGCGTACGGAGAAGCGTACGACAAAGCGAATAAATGGCTTAAAGAGGTAATTTTATTACAAATATTCATGCGATAATCGTTGGACGATATTATAAATTAATCATTTTGCAGATGGAACCACAATGCCGAGCTATTGTCTCGGAATCAGTCGCCGGCGAACCGAAGGCAGTGGAGGCTCAACTCAACCGAGCCAAGACTCTGCATAACGAGATGATGGCTCAAAGCCGTTTGATCGATAACGCTAAAGATGTAATTATCAACGTTCTAATATATATATTATATTTTTATTATAATAATAATGTTATATTGATTATTTTTATTAGGCGTGCGAACATTTGCTTCAAATATTGGAAGGTCATCTTACTCCAGCTGAAATACGTGCATTGGAAGTACCTGTGATCGAATTGGAGGCTCGTCACGCCGAGATGAGTGATTTGCTGGGCGAACGGTGTGGTCAGCTCGAGGCTGCATTGTTGCATTCGCAAGGATTACAAGATGCGCTAGAAGGACAGGCCGCTTGGCTCAATCAAGCCGAAAACGTTTTCAAGTATGTATTATTTATTCAAAGCATGTTTACGATAGTAGATGTGTACAAATGTGTAATTAATTGTATTCATCCTAGGACACAATACAAACCTGCGTCTTTGATCAAAGAACGTCTCGACGAACAGACCAGAGAACATAAAATCTCCAACAACGACTTGGTTGCTCATAAACCGTCGTTCGATCAATTGGTAACGAGCGCAAGGAATCTTCAAGAAACAGCGTCTAATGCAAGACTTGCCGCTAAAATCGAGCAAAGAATGCAAGATGTTTATAACAGGTAATTATTATATTTCAACATATATAAAAATATCGTATTATAATATATTTTAAATAAATTCAGATATGAAAAACTTTTGGAAAAATCTGCTAAACGAGGTGATTTCCTCGATGAAGTGCAATCGGAATTGGCACAATTCTTATCTCAAGCTACACAGTTGGAGCAATTGGGCAGTCGTCTCACGGAACGCGTAACATCTCCGGAATTGTCGAGATTATCGCCCGAAGAATACAAACTTAAATTGGCCCAACTTCTCGAAGAAAGGTATATTCTTATCCAATATCGTTTCATACAAAATTTCCGTATACGATATACGTATTAACATTTCCGTCGTTATGCAGGGATTCAAGGAAAGAACTCCTCGATGCGTGCCTGCGTAATGGTAAACAACTCATTTCAAAGAAAGATGTGACCGATATTCAATCTATCAGAGATAAAATGAAGGTACGTTACTAATACATTTTAATCAAATTGTAATGAATTACGTGAAAATATTAATATTTTTATTTATAGGGATTGGAATTGCAATGGAAAGATCTTTATAATGCAATCGATGAGAAGCAGAAATTATCGAAACAACGCACCGATCAACTCAATCAATATGAAAAACTCAGAGCACATGTACGTTTAATAATTTATGTTATACGTTTTATAATATTACGTGATAATTATTATTTATTAAATCAATTTTAAGGTGATCGATTGGTTGTCGACGACGGAGGAGAGGGTGAACAGATTACATCCAGTGGCTGTGGATATTGACATCATTAAGAATCAGCACGACGAGTTGAGACCTTTGCATAAAGAGTACAGAGATTTCAGTCATCAAATCGATAAGGTAATTATTTCTTAATTAATCAATATTATAAATTTACTCATAATGTATTTTTTAATAGGTGAACGAAGTCGGTAGTATTTACGACTCTTTATTGAGAGGTGATAGACCCGATAGTCCGCATAGAAAACGATCTAGTCAAATCGCATACAGTCCGACCAAACGTACATCGCAAACAGCATGTAATTAACATTTTTTTTTTATTTTAAAAATAAATGGTTATCGACATATTTTTAATATATATTTATTTATAGTGCACGGTAACGATGGACGTTCACCGTCTCCATCGAAAACGACCAGTTTCGGTCTCGTTAGTCCATTGAGTGCTTCAGGTTCCAGTGGTTTCTCATCGAGAAGATCAAGCCAAGATGGTTTCCATATGGAAGGTAATACAAATTAAATCATATGCCGATTAATTTGAATGAAATTATATTTAAAATATATATTTATCGCAGAAATGACGCCAGTTCAACAGCAATTATCGGAAATTAACAACCGTTATTCACTTCTTGGTGTAAGACTGTCCGATAGACAGAGCGAATTGGATTTGATCAGAGAAGAAATCAAGAAACATCTCGATAGTTTGAAGAGTCTTTCATTGTTCTTGGATAAGGTAAATGACGCTTAAATAAATCAACTGGAATTGATCGTATAATAAAATATATATAATCATTTTATATCGTAGGTTCAGAGACAGTTACCTAAAGACGGCGTTCCTAATACTAAAGAAGAGGCCGATAAGACAAACAAGCAAGTTAGATCTGTTTTAGAAGAAATGTATGAAAAACAGAGCCTTTTGGATTCGACGAAGAGTCAAGTAAATTATTATTTTTTATTTATTTTTATATATCAGTTATATAATATCGTATTAAATGCTTTATATTGTTTTATAGGTGAAAGAGTTATTGCGTCGTAAAGCAGGCGCACACGGAGCCGATAGATTACACGACGAAATGGAAGATGTCGCAGCCAGATGGAAGAAATTACACGACACATGCAAAGACAAGTAAAATACGTTTCATATTGACATTAAATAATCGCATTTTGTTATTATGCTAATTCGTGACAAAATATTCTATAGGATCCGCATGATGGAAGACATCAAAAATTTCCTCGACACACACGATAGTTTGATCTCTTGGCTCGGATCCAAGGACCGAATGATGGCCGCTCTCGGACCGATATCATCGGACTCACGAATGGTACAGACACAAGTGCAACAGGTAATTTTCGTTGATAAATATTTAATAATTATTGAGATTTACATATTATAATATATATATATTAATTAATAGGTGCAAGTTTTGCGTGAAGAACTTAGAACACAACAACCGCAGATTGCTCATCTCGAAGAAGTTGCCACAGCAGTTTTGGGACGATTGGAACCGAAATCATCCGATCACACCAAAGTATCAAATAAATTGTCCAACGTACAATCCCGTTGGAACGATCTCCTCAATAGGTTAATATCCATATTATTTAATGATTGTATACATATTTTGCGATTGATTAATTTATATATATTATTATCAGGTTGGATCAACGTGCTGAATCGTTGGGCGCTGCTGCTGATACATCTCGAGAATTTGATGCCGGTTTATCTCGTCTTCGTGACGCATTGCAAAATATATCCGACAATTTGGATGACTTGCCACTCGAAAAGGATGCCGAAGAGATACTCCGGAAGATTGAAGTATGCCTTATTATTTTTAATTGGTTATTATTAGTTTTGTATTTATTTTTAATATTGTTTATTTATTTTAGAATCTTGAGAGGCAGCTCGAAGGCCAAAGACCACTCCTGGCCGAGTTGGAAGCACGCGGTGCTGCACTCTGCGAAGTATTGACAGATCCAGCCGCTCGTCAAGATATTCAATCGAAATTGGCTCAAGTGGCACGTCAATATAACAACTTGCAAAAGAAACTGGATCATAGAAAGGCCGAACAAGAAGGCGCACTTAGAGACGGTCGTCAATTGGAAGAAAGTGTGTCTCGTACGTTAGGATGGGTTCAAGGTGCGTTGTCTGATTTAGCCGGACGTCTCCTGGTGAGTGCGGATCGTGAAAAATTACGTCAACAACTCGAACGTCATGCTCCGACTTATAGAGAAACCATGGCTAAAGAACATGAGGTCATAATGCTACTCAACAAAGGTACTTTAATATATTAAGATATTTATGATATTATTTTTAAAAATTTATATCCCGATTTTATTGGTTCAAATAAACATATAAAGTCAATAAACACCAGCTCATCCAAATCTACGTAAAGAACTCGATCGTATCCAACAACAATGGGAAAAACTGAAGAGGGAGGTATTAGACCGTCAAACTAGACTTGAAACTGCAATGGTAAGTCATTCAATATTATACATATTTTTTATATTCGATTTTTATTAAATTTATTTTTAATATTGCAGGAACATTGCCGTAAATTCACCAAAACCCAAGAACTATTCCTTCCATGGTTAGCCCAGACTGAAGACAAATTAGCCAAGTTTGAACCTATTGCGTTCAAGAAGAAGCAGATTGAAAAACAACTTCGCGAATTACAACAGATCAGAAATGACGTCTGGAAGAAATCTGGTGAATACGAAAACAACCGCACACTCGGAGATACATTCGTCTTGAGCTGTGACGTTGATCAAGACATCGTCAAGGAACATTTATCCGAGATGAAAACTCGATGGGATAGACTTAACAACGGTATGTATAATTTTAATATTAATTAATCGTTTTAAAATATATTTACTGACGTGTTTATTTATTTTAAGAATTGATCGGAAAATTGGATTGGCTGGAAAATACGTCTCGCCGACTTGCCGATTTCAATGAACAATATCGTGATACCGATCATAATCTCAAAAGATGCGAAGACAGGTGAAATTTATTTTTCATAAAATACTCTCGATATATCATCGGAATTATATTAATTTAAAAATTTAAACAGGCTTAGTTCTACGGAATCTGCGCCTGCCGATAAACGACGACTCGATTCTGTCGTACAAATTGCTGAAGAGGCCGCTCTTCTCGAAAGTCCATTAAAGGTTTGATTTTTTTTACGATAAATACGAACGAATCTAATATTTAATGTATTAATTAAATGTAAACGTGTGTTTTAGAGTCTCCAAGAGACCGCTGATGATCTTGCTTCAGCGGCACGCGATGCCGGAGCCAATGGTCAACATCTCCGTGATGAAGTTGATGGATTGAAGGATAGATTACACGAGTTGAATACCCGCCTCTCAGATGCGAAAGGAAGGCTTCAAAGTGCCACTACAGCCGTTGCTCAGTTTAACGTAATATATTTTTTTTCATCTCAACTAATTAAACTATTAATTTAATTAATTAAATATATATTTTTTTGTACAGGATCAAGTTAAGGAGCTTTCTCATGATTTGAGCGGTTTGGAAAAAGAATTGGACGGCATGAAATCTCCTGGTCGCGATGTTAAAACCGTCCGCCACCAATTGGACGATGTCGGAAGATTCTATAAGAAGTTGGAAGAAGTCGGCATTTTGATTCAAGATGCTCAACGATCCGGCGAATCTCTCGTAGATAGCGGATTTGCACCAGACACCGTTCAAACGAGAGAACAAGTAAGCCGTTATTCATAAAATCTTTTATTAATGATAATTAACAGAAAATAATATTTAATTGTATTTTAAATAGGTTGATACGTTGAGAAAGCGTCTCGGTAAACTGGATGAAAGGGCAAGAAACAAAGAGCAAGATTTGGATGATGCGTTAGCTAAATTAGAAGCATTCTATGCAGCATACGACGCCATCATGGCTGATATTACCGAGGTAATATTTAAATTCAATGGTTATATGTATAAATAAATATTTATAATATATCTAATTTGAAATTTATTTGATATTAGGCTGCAGATTTGGTACGCAGACTGAGACCGGTGGGCGCAGAAGTCGAACAGATAAGACAGCAGCAGAACGAATTGAAAGATTTGTGCCGCAACACTCTGGAACCGTTGGGTGAATCAATCGGCCAATGCAATAAGGCAGGTCATACCCTCGTTCAAACCGCAGGATCCGGTGTCAATACTCAGCCACTAGAAAAAGATTTAGAGAAAATGAATGAAGCATGGAATGACATCAAAGAAAAGACAAATGAACGCGAGAGACGATTGGATTCCGCCATGTTACAGAGCGGTAGATTGCGCGAAGCATTATCCGGTCTTGAACGCTGGCTCACTGATACCGAAGCCATGGTCGCAGCTCAACGTCCTCCCAGTGCTGACTATAAGGTCGTAAAAGCTCAATTGCAAGAACAGAAGGTAAATAAAAATCATAATAATTTTTATTTATATGTTTTTAAAAGATGAGAGTAATTAACGATATTTTTTTTACAGTTCTTGAATAAAATGCTGTTAGATAGACAGGGATCTATGTCTTCGCTGTTCAGCATGGGAGGTGAAGTCGCATCTACTTGTGAACCGGCAGAGAAACGTGCTATTGAACAACAATTAAAGGCACTGGTCGGAAGGTTTGAAGCACTGACAGATGGAGCTCAAAGGCGTATGATGGATCTGGAACAAGCCATGAGGGTAATTTATTTTAAATTTAAATGTGGAGTGAATAGAGGTGATGATGGGATATTTATACATATTTACGATTCTAGGTTGCTAAACAATTCCAAGAACAATTACAACCGTTGTTGGAATGGTTGGGTCAAACCGAGAGGAAGGTCAAAGTTTTGGAGCTTGTGCCGACTGACGAAGAAAAGATTCAACAGAGGATCAGAGATCATAAGTTGATTCATGAGGATATCTTGGACAAACGTCCTGATTTCTCACAATTGACGGAAACGGCCTCGACGTTGATGAGTTTGGTTGGAGAAGATGAAGCTGCCGCTTTAGCCGATAGACTTCAAGCGGCAACTGACAGGTTGAAATACATTTCACATTATTTTACGGTTATATTGTAAATGATCATCTTATTAAATATATATTTTTTTTATTTTTAGATATCAAGCTCTAGCTGATAACAGTTTGAATGTTGGAGAATTACTCGAAAGATCAAGAGGTGCTCTCAGACATTTGGTACTTACTTATCAAGAGCTGGGAGCTTGGATGGATGGAGCCGAAAGACGACTTCGTCGTGCTCGGCCATTACCGATCCATACAGATCCTCTTCTACGTCAAATGGATGAGCTAGCTGTACGATTATTTATTAATTAATAATATTATTCATTGCATTACATATGATTGTTAATAATTATATTATTTTTACAGGATCTGACCGAAGAGATCGCTTCTAAACAAGAAGCTGTGGATTCTACCGTTGAATCTGGTCTCGAATTGATGAAACATATTTCTGGAGACGAAGCATTGCAGCTTAAGGATAAATTAGACGCGTTACAGCGTAGATACAGTGATCTCACCACGAAGGGAGCTGATTTGCTTAGAGATGCTTCGGAAGCACTTCCACTCGTTCAGCAATTCCACAACAGCCATAACAAGTAAGATAATAAAAATATTTCAAATATGAATTTTATAAATACAAAATTTAATATAAAAAATTCTTCGATAGACTGGTAGATTGGATGGCTATTGCTGAATCTGCATTACAATGTGCTGAACCTCGCGAACAAGATGTCATAAGACTGGAGGAAGATTTACAACATTTCCGACCGCTTCTCGAAGGAATTAATTCAATCGGACCACAACTCTGCCAGATTTCACCTGGAGAAGGAGCGGCTACCATTGAAGGTCTAGTCACTAGAGATAACCGTAGATTCGACGCCATCGTTGAACAAATACAACGTAAAGCAGAACGATTACATCTCAGCAAATTGGTAAATAATATACATGCAACTTAGTAATATTTCTCTGCGGTGTTATTGATTTTTTTTTTTAATTTAGCGTTCACGCGAAGTTGCTGGAGATATGGATGAGTTATTAGATTGGTTCCATGAGGCCGACGAACGCCTTCGCAATGCTCCACCTCCTGGATGCGATCCTCCACCTCTACGTACGCAATTGAAGGAGCATCGTGCATTCAATGACGATGTTAATGGTCAGCGTGCACGTGTCCGAGATGTATTGAGCACAGCTAAGAAAGTGCTCAGAGAATCGCAGCCATCCGAAGATATGTCCATAATGAAGGACAAGATGGAAGAGTTGCGCGAAACAATGGAAACTGTAGGTCAACTTAGTTCCGATCGTCTTGGTATACTTGAACAGGCATTACCTCTTGCCGAACACTTTGCCGATACACATGACGAGTAAGCTTTATTTTAAATAATATTTATTTATGTCATTATGTATGCAAATAATTAATACGTTTTATTATTTATAGTGTTTGCAATTGGCTCGATGATATGGAACGTCAAGTTGGAATGTTGGCAATGCCAGCTCTACGTCCGGAACAAATTGCTCAACAACAGGATAAGAACGAGGTAATTATTTTTATATAAATTTTTAATTTCTCTTGTGACCAATGATTAATTATTTTATTTCATGTATAGATGCTCATTCAATCTCTCAATGAACATAAACCGTTGGTGGATAAACTCGTAAAAACAGCAGAGGCGCTCGCACAATTGTGCGGTGAAGAAGATGCCGCGAGAGTGCGTGATGCAGCCGAAGCCGCAGCTGCCCGTCATCAAGCATTGCGTGCTGAACTTCGTCATCGTCAACTTGCATTAGAAGATGCTCTGCAAGAATCGGCATTATTGGCCGATAAAATGGAAGGTATGCTACGTGCCCTCGCCAGTGCAGCCGAACAAGCACGAGGCCTCGAACCGGTATCGGCACATCCTCCGAAAATCGAGGATCAAATCGAAGAGAATAATGGACTTATTGAAGACTTGGACAAGCGTGAAGAGACGTATGCCGCCGTAAAGAGAGCAGCAAATGACGTCATCAATAAGGCCAGTAACAAAGGAGATCCTGCCATCAAAGACATCAAGAAAAAGCTCGAAAGGCTATCATCGTACGTGCATTCTTATTATTTTATATCAATGTTTAACGTTTTATTAATTACATATTTTATTTTAGATTATGGGGCGATGTACAGAAATCCACAACGGATCGTGGCAAATCTTTGGAAGAGACATTGGAACTTGCAAAGAAGTTCTGGCGCGAGTTGACGGCGGTTATGGAGACGCTCCACGAACTGGAGGAATCTCTTGCAGGGCAAGAACCTCCAGCGGCACAACCGCGTGAAATTCAAGCTCAACAAGTCGCGTTGCAAGAAATCCGTCATGAAATCGATCAAACTAAGCCCGAAGTACGCATTAGTTCCAAATAATTTCGGTTATACGTATATTTTATTTATTAATGTTAATTTTATTCATTTAGGTTGAGCAAGTTCGTAAAACGGGATCGAAATTGATGAACCTCTGCGGCGAACCCGATAAACCAGAGGTCAAGAAACATATCGAAGATTTGGATAATGCATGGGATAATATTACCGCTCTGTATGCTAGAAGAGAGGAAAATCTCATCGACGCTATGGAGAAAGCAATGGAATTCCATGAAACACTCCAAAATCTACTCGAATTCTTGGAAACGGCAGAAGAACGATTCGTTCGCATGGGACCTCTCGGTTCCGATATCGATGCCGTTAAGAAACAAATATCACAGCTCAACAAATTCAAGGAGGACGTCGATCCTCACATGGTGAAGGTGGAAGCCTTGAACAGGTGCGTAATTTGTTTTCATCGATTTATAGTTATACAAAATAATTTTCCCTAAATAATCCGTATTTTTTGAAACATAGATTTTATTTATTATGATTAATTTTTAATGTGAGTACATTTAATATGGTTTTCACGTGTTTTTTTTATTCCAATGGTGCTGACAAATTTATGGATTCAGGAGTCTCATGAGGCAAGACCGTATTTCATTGTTTTAATATGGCTGCAATTTGTATTGGCTTTATGTTTTCATTTGTTTTAAATAAATAATTTGATTAATGGATGTATTAATAATAATTGAGAAATATATTTTACTATTACCGTTATATGCTTGACGATATATTCAAATTGAAGTCATCTTTAGATGCAGTAAGACTACTGCCGAGTGTGCTGCACTTTTGTATTAATTCATAATATCAATGAGGATGTTTATCTTCTAACTTAATATGTGTATTGTTTTGATAGTAGCGTGATTATAATCCCGTTAAATTATATTTTATAAAAATTATGCTTTTTATGTTGTGTGTGTTTGCTATATTTTAGTGAAAATTTGTATTTATTGTTTTAACTCTTATATTTGTATTCGATTAGGCAAGCGCAAGAGCTTACGGAAAGAACATCTTCGAAACAAGCGGCGTCTATTCGCGATCCTTTGGCTAACGTCAATAGACGATGGGCTACCCTCGTCGCCGGAGTTTCCGAGCGTCAACGATTACTGGAGGGCGCTCTATTGCGTCTCGGACAATTCCAACACGCCTTGCAAGAACTTCTCGTTTGGATCGACAAAAGCGATGCCACTCTTGAATCCTTGAAACCAGTCGCTGGCGATCCACAAGTACTCGAAGTCGAACTCGCCAAACTCAAAGTTTTAGTCAACGATATTCAAGCTCATCAGAACAGTGTCGATACTCTCAACGACGCCGGTCTTCAAATCATTCAACAAGGCAAAGGAACCGATGAAGCCAGTACCACGCAGGATAAACTGCAGTTGTTGAATAGAAAATGGCGCGATTTGCAACAAAAAGCTAAGGACCGTCAACTCGAGCTTGAGGATGCTTTACGAGAAGCTCAACGGTACATAACGTTTCGATATAAAATACGTTGTGATATATTAATGCCGAAATCCATAACACTTTTTTTTTATTTATAGCTTCCATGCCGAAATTCAAGATCTGCTTTCGTGGTTAGGCGATGTCGATAATATTATTGCAGCGTCTAAACCTGTCGGCGGATTACCGGAGACAGCGTCCGAGCAATTGGAGAGATTTATGGTTTGGATTTTGTTTCATTTAAAATTAAATATAAATGATATTAAAAATACGAGAGAAGATGAAAAGGTTGGCGGCGTATATGAATGATCCATTTCATAGTTCTGCGTCAGCTATTATATATATATTTCTAGAAACTTGTTTATTTTCTCTCGTACGTGTATCTTGGAGCCAAAATAAAAAAGTATCCGTATACATTTGTTTATTTATCTAACGATTTTGTTTAAAAAATTCAGTCGGAAGCTAGGTCTGTAAATTATTTCATTATTTTTATTGCCCGTTTTTATATATTTTGTTCCATAAAATTTGAATTAAATTTCAGCTTCCGTAAAGGTACGTATTTTTAAATAAGATCTTTTTTATTTTGGTATCACCACTTTATTTTTCACCTCTCGGTGTATATATGTACATAAACTTTTTTTTTAAATTTGTTCCCGTGTTATTATTTATTTCATAATTAGGCAAACACTCTATCGGAAATTTGATACATATTTTATTTAAAAGCGATAATGATTCGAATCGACTTTATTTGCAGGAAGTGTTCAACGAGATCGAAGAGAATCGGCCGAAGGTAGAAGCGGTCCTCCAACAAGGACAAGAATACTTGAAAAAACAAGATCGTCCACAATCCGTCTCTAATCTTCAGCATAATCTTAAAACACTGAAACAACGATGGGATAGTGTCACTGCCAGGTGATTAATTTTACGTATTTATTATTAATATTTTAGAATGTGTTTATATACGTATTTTTATTGATTTGACAGAGCGTCGGATAAGAAAATCAAACTGGAAATTGCTCTTAAAGAAGCCACCGAATTCCACGATGCGTTACAAGCTTTCGTCGATTGGCTGACGAATGCGGAAAAAAATCTTACATCTTCCAAACCAGTCTCCAGAGTTATGGAAACTATTTTGAGTATGTATATTATAATTATTTATTAATATTTTATTACGTGCTTGTAATAAATATCATTTTAATAATAGGTCAAATCGAGGAGCATAAATCATTCCAAAAAGAAGTGTCTACGCATCGTGAGACCATGTTGCATCTAGACAAGAAGGGCACACATCTTAAATATTTCAGTCAGAAGCAGGACGTTATTCTGATTAAGAATCTTCTGGTTTCTGTTCAACATCGATGGGAAAGAGTCGTTGCTAAAGCCGCAGAAAGAACTCGCGCTTTAGATCACGGTTTCAAAGAAGCCAGAGAATTCCACGATCAATGGTAAATTATAGCAATTAATTAATTACAATAAACCCTCCTATAGTGCTCACTTCTAGAGTGCCGCTTTTTAAAAAATTATTGATGTCGTTCAATTTACAAAATACAATTAAAAAACTGTTTAGTCTTCTATATGGCGATTTTCATAGCGTGGTCCCTCGGTCGGCGCTATAGGAGGGTTGATTGTTTGTCAATTCTATTCACATCTATAACAATATTTTTTTATAGGACGAATCTGGTTAATTGGTTAATCGATACCGAGAAGGCTATAGACGATTTGAATTCGGAAACAACAGTCAACGATCCCGATAAAATTAAACATCGATTGGATAGACACAGGGACTTCCAAAAAGCATTGGGATCTAAACAACCAGCTTACGACACCACTATGAAATGCGGTAAACAACTCAAAGATAAAGCTCCTAAGGCCGATGAACCGATACTCCGTCAAATGTTGAGCGAGCTCAAATCTAGATGGACCACAGTTTGTTCAAAGTCCGTCGAGAGGTGCGTAAATAATTTACGTAATGAAATATTTATTTTTTTCGTGTAATCATAATTTTATTTTTTATTGTAGACAACGTAAATTAGAAGAGGCTCTTCTATTCTCCGGACAGTTCAAGGATGCAATGAGCGCGCTGATCGATTGGCTTAAGAAGCAGGAGGCCCATTTGAAAGAAGAAACGCCTGTTCATGGCGATCTCGATACAGTGATGGCGCTAGTCGAACAACACAAGGTAAAATATATATATATAATATCAATAATTATGTGAATTTAACGTATAACGTTGCTTATGTTTGCCGTTTTGTTTATTTATAGCAATTAGAAGAAGCGTTACAATCCAGATCGGTACAAATGGAGTCCGTATTACGCACGGGCCGCGAGCTAGAAGCATCCGCTCCACCTCAAGATGCCGCACAAGTATCAGCGCAATTAACCTCGCTTTCGTCTCTATGGCAGAGTGTCAACAAGCTCTCCGATAAGAAGACCGTTCGTCTGCAAAGCGCATTGAAAGAAGCCGAAAAGCTCTACAAATCGGTGCATATGCTGCTCGAATGGTTATCAGATGCCGAGACCAAATTGAGATTTGCAGGACAGTTGCCTGATAGCGACGAGGAAACCGCCGCACAAATCCGCGATCACGAAAAATTCTTGTTAGAGTTGAAGGACAAGGAAAAGGACAAGGATGCCACACTGTCGTTGGCGCATAGCATCTTAGGAAAAGCTCATCCCGACGGCGCCACCGTCATAAAACATTGGATCACAATAATTCAGAGCCGATGGGACGAAGTATCCCAATGGGCATTCCAACGCCGCACCAAATTAGAAACTCATATGAAATCGTTGAAGGATTTGGATGTCACTCTCGAAGAATTATTGCAATGGCTCATCGGACTCGAAAATACATTACTCGGTACGCATTCATTATCATTGTCACACTCTATAATAATCGTAATATTAATTATTATATTATTTTTCTCAGCATTGGAGACGGAACCGTTGCCGGATTCAATAGAATTATTGGACGGATTAATACAGGATCATAAAGATTTGATGGAAAATACGCAGAAGCGTCAAGGTGAAGTCGATAGAGTATGTAAAGCGAATCAAATCAAAATAACGACTAAAGATTCGCCACGTAAAATCTCTTCCAAAACGCCATCCAAAATTCAAGGGTTAGTATTTTATTTAATTTTTCTATATCAATAAATACATATTTATTTATCCAAGTACCGAGTATTATCGCTTCAATTTCAATGGTAAATATGAGTTGTTTGCTTTTTTCAAAAAAAAATATTATTAGCATGATTTTGTGAATGAATATATTTAATACATAGCTTAGATAGTTTTTAGCGTGTATATATAGTATAAATTATTTTAATCAACATGTTTGCCGATTGTATAAATAATTTTATTATATTTATAATATTATATGCATAGTAGTATTGAATAGTATTGTAATGCATCTTTTTTTGATTTTTTTTTCCATTTTTCCACAATGCACCATTTTTGAATGCTTTATAATATTACGTCACAACCGGCACGATTGGATCGTACGATACAATTTATTGTTCGTATGATTTTTGTACATTTATTTGAATAACGGCTTATCAGAAGAGGCTCTCAGCATGATTTACAAAGAGAAAGAGAAGCATCTCCCGACTATTACGGTTCATTGAACAGACGACAAAGGTTTGTGTTTTGTTCATATGATATATTTATATTCTTAATGTTGGCATGTGTTTGAATGTTTATTATAATTAATCGCAACGGAACTCCGCCTGTAATAAACAACGTATCGCAAATTAATTTAAATAAATACGAGATTTGGTAAAAAAATACGCTGAATTATATCAAAAATCGATTAAATACAGGAACGAGATTAAGCTCGGTGGCGGATTTAGCGCTTGGGAGGCCCCAGATGCAATTCAATTTTGAGGCCCCAAAAATATTCTCACAATTTTTTTTTACTCAATTTGCAATATTTTGGATACAAAAAAATCCAGCTTTTTAATTTTTATTGCTTCTTCTCTTTCTACTTTTTTTTATTAGCTACTCGATTTATTAGCTATATCGAAAAATTCCGAGGCCTCCTGCAGGGCTGTATAGGGCCCCGATGCCTTGCATCGTTTTGCTTTAAGGTAGCTGTGAGCAGAATCCATGGATCATGGTCGCAGTGGCGGATTTATCGGGATGCTTTGATGCTCCAGCATCCCCAATCGTTGGGGGGGCCCCCCGGAAGACTTTACTTATTATCTTAATCAGAGATGTTTTTGCAGTTTTAGATATCGATCGCCTCCGTTTCAACGAGGCGTAGTAGGAATGTTTATATATTTTGGGCACCCAAATAATAATACGTTTATTGGATGATTAAATTTGGGATGACACGTTTGAGAAGTTGTTTTGGGTGTTCTTTTTATTTCTTCGATTGACATAAAGCTTCTGAATTGAATTTGAGGGGACAACATTTTTAATTAATTATATTTTATTAGGGGAAATGTAATTAGCATCAGGCCCCAAAAAGTCACCATCCGCCATTGGGTCTGCAGAACAGTCAGTGCAAATGGTTCAAAATATGATGTTATTCATGTTATGGGGGCGCGACAGTAGTACCAAAAAGGTAACCCACCGCTTCCACCGATGTTAAGGAGACGAGCTCACATATCAAAAAGGTACACGACCGCTGGCACCAAAACGTTTGACTGTCCGGTAGTTGACGATCGTTTCGAAGATCGAGATCAAAGTGAAAACACGCTTTGTTTTACTGATGATATTTATTGAAGAATTTCAGGATGTCGCCAGTTCGATGATAGGTGTGACGAAAAGATCCCAGAGACGGATCTCCGGTACTAGATGATGATAAAGATCCCAGATACGTATCTTTGGTACGAGAGAAATCACGGAAATGTGACTGCCATGACGGCGTGAGCGAATGTGTATAAATGGCTCCAAAATGGGACATCTTTATACAATATCACCGAATTTTGGCGGGAACCGTTTCCCGCGTAAGATGTGTTCTGTAGCACTCTTTACGTAAAAGAAGGATAGGGGCGAACTCGAGAATATTGAGAGCCCAGAAATGATACGGACGGACTATGCTGGTTTATAACATTCACTTGTCAATTCAATTTAAGAAATACTGCTAAATTATTAATTATTTATGTAATGAAAAAAAAAGAAAACATTACAAAAAAAAATCAAGGCCCCCTAAATTAATGAAGCCCCAGGCGTGCGCCTTATGCGTCCGATGGGAAATCCGCCACTGGTTAAGCTCTTTCATTGATTTTCTATGTTGGGCTATGTTTTCAAGTGTACCAACTTAACATCTATTTTTTTTAAATTGAACATATTTTTTTATCAAAACTTGTAAATCATATGTAACAAGTATATAAAGTAATATTCATGTTAACACTATATCTGTTTCATGTATACCTAACTCTTTATTAACCCTTTAACCGCTTTGGTCATCCCGGTGTGACAACTGTCAATTCGCATACTGGATATTTGGATAGAAATGTGTTCATTCTATTCATGGAAATGTCTAAAGACTAAGGTTAAAGGGTTAATACGTTATATATTTACGTGTAATAACAATGTGTTGTCGATTAAAACCGAGTTCCGTTGCATTACGAATATTTTTGTCTCGTCCATCACATATTTAATGAATTTTACATTTCGTGCTTGCTTATTGTTGTTCTTTGCATTTTTTTTATGTTAACACTCTTGCACTGCATCATCTGACCCTTCATTTGAACGCATTCGTGCAGTTTCAAAGGATCGCGGGATCTGAGCGGTACTAGACGTGGAAGGTTTGTCTTCATGTTCTTAACAGTCGATTTACGTTCTCATATAATACTCATTGTATGTCTGAGGGGGTTGTTTTCAAAAAGCCACAGTCCAAAATAATATGAATCGAATATATTTTGATAACAACTCCCTGTTTTGGATATAAAAAATATATTATTTATTAGAAAGAAAGGTCAAACATTCGTTAAAACAATTTTTATGTATTAGCATTTTTGATACTACGTATTTTTGACCTCTCGCGTATTTAATACAATATGTAGTAACATAGTTTTTGTATTATCGACATAAGAATGGTCAAGATTTATTTTATAATTCAATTAATGCCCCAATCCCGTGAAAAATCTTTACGATTCTTACGTCGATCAGTTTTCTAATATTTTTTTAGTACGAAATAATACCAAAAAGCTTTTTTTACTCGTTAAATCCATCACAATGGATCTAGTCATTAATTTTGTTTCGATATCGTAATTAATAATTTGTATCATGCATGTGAACTGTTGTTATTTGGTTTTATTTGTTTTGTTTTTATGATTTTCACACACCTGTAGTCGTGTGAGTCCTGGTCGAGAAAGTACGCCAGATTACAACCTGCCGCATTATGGACCGAGATTCCCGGCGAAGGGAAGGTACGTAAAATATACTTCGAATAATTCATCGAAAATGTCAAATAAATGTTACTCGGCGATTGATTGGCTGCGATAATTTTTGCATCTCGTCTTATTGCGTCTGTTAAATTTGCAGCAAAGGGGCCGAACCTGAATTCAAATCGGGTAGAGTCAAGTTGTTATGGGAGAAATGGCGCGGTACGTGGTTGTTGGCGTGGGAAAGACAGAGACGACTCCACGAGCATCTGATGAACTTGAAAGAACAAGAACGCGTCAAGAACTTCAGCTGGGACGAATGGAGAAAGAGGGTATGCACTTTTACGCAGATTTTCTTATTATTTCGTTCGGAATTAATCGTATTTAATTATATTTTACAGTTCTTGAAGTTCATGAATCATAAGAAATCGCGTTTGACAGATTTGTTCAGAAAGATGGACAAAGACAACAACGGACTTATACCGAGAGACGATTTCATCGACGGAATTATGAACACCAGTCAGTATAATTTATATATTTTTACGTTTTATTAACGACGAATGCTTAAATATGTTTTTTTTTTGTAGAATTTGATACGTCACGACTTGAAATGGGCGCCGTTGCCGATCTATTCGACAGAAACAACTCTGGATTGATAGATTGGCAAGAGTTCATCGCGGCTCTACGGCCGGATTGGGTCGATCGTCGTCCTGAAAACGACGCCGATAAGATCCACGATGAAGTCAAGCGTCTCGTCATGATGTGCACGTGCAGACAAAAATTCCGAGTGTTCCAAGTCGGTGAAGGAAAATATAGAGTGAGTATATCCAACGGTCGCGTTGATAAATATTGATATTACGACGAATAACGTATATTTTTCCGTATAGTTCGGTGATTCGCAAAAATTGAGACTCGTAAGAATATTGCGTTCGACTGTGATGGTCCGCGTCGGAGGCGGATGGGTCGCATTGGATGAGTTCCTCGTTAAAAATGATCCGTGCAGAGGTGCGTTCTATTTTCGTTTATTTATAATTAAAAATTACGTTATTTTTAGGTTATGTGTAATATTTTTATTCAATGACCGGTTGAATAAAAATATTACATCGTATTCCGTCGCTGATGCCGCATGACTTGATATACACATATATATTGTTGCAATGTTTTGACATGTGGCATCATCGGCGGTCTGTATTTTATATTATTGTTGAAAGTATAAATATATATGCACATTTCATCGTGATTATTTTTGTTTAAAATAATATTTTGATTATGCTTTCAAATAATATAAAAACACTTACGTATATAACGATCGATATATGTGGAAACACTCGATTTAATCATTATGCCGAGTATTTATGGGTACAAACGTCGTATTAAGTTTGTTTAAAAATTTAGAGATTCGTTTATTTAAATATTTAAAAAATCTTGATGGTTTATATTAATTCATTAAACGAATGAGAATGATGTACATGTATAAATCATCGGCTGAAATTAATCGCCATTTAAAAAAAAATGATTCATTTGTTTGTGTCAAAAATTGTTTAGGCATAACGCTACGGATTTTGACCATGTACTTCATTCTCATTTTGTTATTAAAGAATATTTTTATGTCACAGTGTAATTCTTATCGTTAACGTATGTCTTTATAGCTTTTAATATAAATTTGCAAGGAATTCCGACATACATAAGAATATATTTAATTTTTTTTAATGGGATCATAGGAAAACAATTAAAATTTAACCATTATATATATATATATAACGTTTATTAATTGATACAAAAAATTTAAAGTACAATTATTACATTATGTAAATGGAAGATGTGCTGAGTGGCATTCTAGTTCACACTCAAGATTATCACAATAAGTTTAAATATTACCAAATGTTATTTTACGATGATTATACTAATACAATAGTAAAAGCGTTAATACATAAAAATAATTTCATATGAAAATACATCGACACGACATTATTGCATCTAAACATTGATTTCCTTACGATTCTACGCATTATAAGTATTAATAAAAATTAAAAATAAATCACATAAATTACTTATATCTAATTATTATAAAATAAATGCATCAATCGAGAGCGTTAGTAAGATTAATTCAAAATTAATTACAATAAAAATATTGGACGAAAGAGTAAAATCATATCAAAAAGTTAAAACTATATGGCATCGTCGTCAAAAAAATAATACTGTAATAATCACGAGAATATTGCATATCGGATATATTTAATCGATGGTCGCTTTGCGAACGAACGACGTCAACGACGATATCTCGCTGGGGCTCGTCTCGCTCGGCAGTCGGTTGAATTCGATCTCTTCGCTCAGATTCTGGCTGTCGGGATTGTCGGTCATCGGCCATTTCTTGTGGCTCGGTGCGTACAACACCAGAAGAGCGAATATGTAAATGTTCCACATTCCGTAGACGCCGGTGAAGAAGGCCGACGTGAATTCCAGCTCGATGTCCTCGTCCCATTTCCATTGACCTTCGGCTACTTGTCCCAAAATAAATCCGATCACTGTCAAAGCCGCACATATCACCGTCGCCAACATCATGAATTTGAATCGGTAAATAATCCCCTCGTAATGCAGACGTCTGACCGAGCACATGGCCGGAAGCGAAGCTCGCTTATGCGAAATATTGCAAAACACCTTCCAAATCATCGAGCATAAGAATATAAAATAAACTCCGGCCGATATCCCAGCGAGAATGATAAACGTGAGCGCCATATTCGTGCCGATGTCCGTCACCCAGATGGAATAGAACGGATTACGCAGTTGTACTCCTCGTTCGCACATGTCGAACACGAATAGAGAGACGCAACCCGTCACCACGGCACTCAAATGCCTCCAGTACACTTTGATCGTGCTCGTGTTTGCCGTATCGTGAATCAACATATGTTCGCCGGCGAAAATCAGCCAGAACGAAAGCAGCATCGCGTAGAACAGACCCTGTCGTATATCGCCGAGCAGCAGCATGAACGGCATATCGAACATCAACGTCAAATATTCCAACGGCAGATTCAATAGACACAAAGCGCCGCCCAAATACAAAAGCATCTCCTCTAATATCACCGGCTTCCGCGATAACAAATGAACGCGATGCCAGAACCATATCATTATGGTGACGATCAACGGGAAGAATATCGTCTTTAAAGAGAGCCACACTTTCGTGAATCCGCCGTTTTGATTAATCGCTATCAGCCACATGTCGTGCAAATGACCGATGCGAACGTTCGTCTCGCTCTCGGAATCGACCGGCAACCGAACGTTCAATAGATAATAATCGTGATGCAGAGAGCCGAGCTCGAACAGCGGAATCGCCGAGCAATTATATAAATACGACTCGGATTTGATCTCGATCGAACAGTCTAGATTTCTTTTCTCGACGGAGTGAGCGTATAACTTCCAATCGGTGTCCTTGTCGCCCTGATTTCGGTATGCTAATCTCGCGTCTATTTTTATTTGCGTCCGCGGCTGCATCTCCATCTGCGATCTATACTTTACGTCGAGATGTAACACTCCGATCAGATTCTGTTGCCATCTCGAGTAGTCCAGGATCGTGTTCTCTTTAGGCACGGGCATTTGAAAGGCGAATACGATCTGATTTGCCATCTTGACGTGTTGCGATACCAAACTGTTCAATTCGATACCTTGGCATGCGCCCTTTCCGCGGTTATAAAACCAGCGGTTCGTGTTGTTCGGCTCTCCGTCGTCTTTGCAGACGGTCGCGAGGATGTTTTGAGCGCCCGCAGGCACCGGAGCTATTAATCCGCCGACTAAAAAACATATGACTTGACATATTAACAGGCAGGCTACCAGTATGCTCAGTTTTTTTCCGCTCAAGTTTTCTATGATGGTGCCGGACATGGTGATGCGGTTTTTAATCGGACCTGAAATATATAAAATGAGATTATGCAAATATTAATCGTTATTTTATTCAGATGTATGAGTGTGTGGGATGGGTGGGGTTATTTACGCGATGTGTCATCCAGGAAATTGTAATAGCGGATCAATGTTTAATGTCAGTACTGTTTGTTATTGTTAAAATGACATTATTTATATATAAATGGAGAATATGGAGGATATGTCTGGGAATGCGGAGTTCTTTGTGTGATGGGGTGTCTCACTCGCACACGCGCAGAAGCCTAGTGCGAGCGAGACGGAAGCGGACGCACCGCGACACAGCCGGCAGCCGGCGACTCGGCGACTGACTCCTTGGCCTTAACACCTGCGCACTCGACCATGAACGCCATCTTGTCATGGCCGACGCGCGCTTCTAAATTTATCCCATTTTAATACAAACAACTTCAATATTAGCCACGGAATATACGAAAAGATGCATAATTCAGATTATTCTTAGAAATACTCTAAGAATAATAGAATATTTTTTTAAAACTCGATATAAAACAATGAATTATTTTTCATACTAATAATAATTATTTTAAACGCTCATTGTAAAATAAACATTTAATTTTTTTTGTATAAAAATTATATATTCAACTCCACGTGCACTATTTATTTAAATCATAACCTCAGCACATATTCCTCGAATGTATTTATATTACCCTAACATAATATAATTTTTAATACGATACTAAAGATTCGTTACTCTGATACACACAGTATATACATATATATTCTTTTTAATACAAAACCGATGGTAGAAATCATTAATATATAACAATTTTAACATGATGTGCTAACAATCTTGTTTTTATAGTGCTAATGTGACTATTGATATCTTACTAATAACAACAATTATTTGTTCGACACGACAAATAATGCATTGTGTTTGTTTAGATCGTTTTAATTTGAACTGAAAAAAATAAAAGTAACCGTGTTACGAAACAACCGACATTATCAACATGTTTCAGCAGATTCACACCAATTACGCTAACGTTAATTATATAGTTTTATTTGATTTATAACCATTGCATTGATGTAAAAATCACTAATTTGATTAATTTACTAATATGATGCTTTGTTCAATCCCCGTTCGTTCCACTTTTTTTTTTTAACCACTTATTTGATTTATTTGATTGCAATTTATCATGTTTCGTTTAATCCTCAAAAAAAAATAATACATTACGTTATGATTTTGTTAATTTCGACTGTTTATTTACTTCATCCTGTTTGCATAAAATTGATTTGAGTAGTATCATTAGTCCTTCCCTTACCCGATCCGTGCAAACCGGAGCAACACGAGGCTTGTTGCCCCCTTGGTAAGATTGTTATTAAAATTAACAAAGAACATTTTAATTATATGGCGTAATATATCGATGCAGAACATTATCGTTAACAAAAATTGATTGAATATTTCGTTTATTATGCCATGAAATTTACGTGTTCTTAATACATTTATGTAGTTTTTGATCTTTTGCTTCTTAATACGTTCTATTTTCACTCATATATGAATAACCATTATTAAAATTGGGTTATAGCGCTTTCATCATTGTTAATATATATATTATAAATTACTTTTTTTTTTTTTTTATTGTTTATTGGTTGTTCATGTTGCACTTATAGGTTTTTTTTTTATTTTTATTAGTTTTATTAGTGTTATTATTTGCTTAAAATATTTCAATCTATCGATTGAATATTTTGTTTTTATTTTACGTTCACATATTTGCAATAGAATTTATTTCACGATTCTTTTATATGCACCGTCACAAGAAATACAAATGAATGTAAATATTAACATAATCGCTTCGATATGACGATCCGAATATATTTACGCTCGGATCCGATAAACAGTTCTGGTTAACGACTCCAGAATCTCTGTGTTTTTGATATCACATCATACGATTAACGTTACAATACATATTTTTCACATACGACAAGAGAACACTTTTTTTTTATTTCTTGTGATCCGTGTGGTTGGATGTTGTTGTCATGTTAGTTTGATTTTGATTTTCGATTTTGAAAATGAAATTGTATAAAATACTAATCATGACATTTCCGCTCTCCTCTCCTCTCGTCCCGTTTATATTCCGTATTTTTGGTTTTATTATTATTATTATTTTGTTTATTTTGGTATTTAAAAATTATATTTTGTATGCATGTTTGATCATGTAATTTATCTTTTTTTTTGGTTTTGATTTCTAACTATTTTTTCTATTATTTTTGTTGTTTTCATCCTCTTCCCACTACCTATACCTTCCTCTTATGCACTTATGGACCTGGCATCGGCATCTCCTTGGCATATTTGATTTGGCTCTTCAGCCAAGGGTCGTACCAACATCGAATTGAGGGAACAATTCATATTGGCTGACGGAGTCTCCCAGAGCATGGCCGCTTTCAAGTCTAAAACGCCGAGATCGTCGACAGCTACGCCACCAACTATCGGGTCAGCCGGTCCCATCACTAAGGTATGCGATGAATATTCAGAGCGGAGAAATTTTTACAGTTTTTGAAAGAAAATGATCTCGAAATCGGTATATATTCAATCGTTGAATATTTTGAGCGCGCGGAGTACCTCGATCAGATTTATGTGACGATAGCCGATACCGTAAGGTAAGCCGAAATTTATACGCATTTGCGTATATATTTTTTTATTTATTTTAAACGCATGCATGAATGAAACTGCTCGATCCACGGAAACGGAATGAAGCACACATAGATTTTGTCTCTTTATTCTATTAAAGTGATTTTTTGCTATATCGTTGGCATCACAATTATTTGGATTTGGTAGCACAAACTGGCGCACATATCTGTCGTATTTGGAAAGTGGCTTTTTTCTACTCTGATTTTATAAGGTATGTAGTGATTTTACAGCTTTCATTATCCCGCCATTCTTTTTTTATCCCAATCGTGATATTCATCAGCTCGGAACTATATTAAACACGTATAATATCATCAATTTTATTATTATTTTATTGTTTTTTAACATAGTTTTATATAAAAATCAAACGTAACGTAATAGTTGTCGAATTGGTGATATTAAAAAATATCTCGCGTACATAATTTGCACGTTAAACTTTGTATGCGGGATGTTTTGACGCGGTATGCGTAAGATTTTTGCATTTAAATATAACGCATACGTATATATTGTCGCATATAAAGTTTATTTAATGTGCAATGCGAATCATCGAGTGTGAAATTGTATTGTTTGGTTTTGTGCTAAAATTTTTTTTTGCATTTTGTTGCATTTTGCTCGTTTGGATTAACTAATTTTGATATCAATAGTTTTCATATATATGTATTTGAATTTAAATTGTTATAAAAAATTTAAATATCAAATCCGTGTTACATATTTTGGATTTCCATCGGTTTTTTTTTTCCGTTATTATTATATATTTAAATTTGTTCCAATATCGTATGAACGATCGGCATTGTGTTGTTTTGTTTTGTGCTCGCAATGTCGGTCGTTGATATATTTAATTTACACATTCATAATTTACATTAAATATTAGATTAACGAAAATTTAATTAAGTGATTCAAAATTTAATTTTGTTGTTCGATTGTGGCCGCTCTGGCCGTTCCGTCTTTTTTGCCATTTTACGCGGAGAGTAGCCGAGGAGTTCTTGGAGCAGCTACGGCCTATCTTTGATGCACTACGTCAGCGCGAGGAATTGCCGTGTTCTTATCCGCTGCACGTGGGTAGCACTCATGGAACCAAACAAGCTTTCGTCTATGGACACTCGAGAACGACGACGACTCCTTACCACCACCACTATCACCAGCAGCACTGGGTAAACAAACACATCGGCAAATATTTTTACAAATCGTATGTATGCATTGTAAAATAGTGAGCTTTGTACCCGTTTTACAAAACGCTAAACAATCCGTACATATACATGGCTTTAGATTAATCGATAATCCCATGAAAAAATTATTCCATCCGTAATTCAATCACCAAATATTTTTAATACAAATTAATATTTTGCATAGAAAATAAGCACACATTAGCGATAGTTTAATTTATTCTTTTACCACTCCCGATTTTTTGATAATAAAATTATTAATTTATGAGCCGTGTAAGTATAAATAATATTTTTTTTTAAATTAAAAGCAATATTTCTGATAATGTATGTGTCGTCATGTGAAGTTTAACAAATATTTATCCTTATACATAAGCTTTTTAGTAAGATATACCGAGAATATATTCATAATGTTATCGTACGCAATCAAATTTATGAGTATAATCTCGTCTCCCATTATCCCGTGTGATTTTTGCATCGTTTAATCAGCTATCAAAGGTAAGTGCTTATTTTACGTTTAATAATGTGACGTTTAATATAACATAACAATCGAAACGTGCTAATATTGGAAGTATCAATTGTTTCCGAATCCATCGTCGTATAAATATCATCGTTCATATAAAATAACGATGGATTACTAACATAATTTAATTAATAATCTAAAATATGACGACGAATACAGGATATATGGTAAGACAAGAAGATCGTAAAGCTTATCGATTGAAATAACCGTTGTTTGATTAATCGTAATATGTATCGATTTGATATGATCCCCGTTGCATATTGTATTGTTTGATTATCGCTTGACGCATAACGATTAGAATCCTTGAAGTATTTTGCAGCAATGTATGTTTTCCGTGGTCGCTTACTTATTTAATTCCATTTAGGTGAGGGAAAGATCGGCACGATCGGTTCCAATGGGAGCGACGAGGCCATCTCGTTCGTCGTTGTCGGCGGGAACGCCAGATTCGTTGAGCGATAATGAAGCGTCGTTCGCTACACCACGATCCGCGCTCAGAAAACCCTCGCTCGGCAGGTAACGTAACATTAAATAGTGCCGATGGAGTTTAATAAATCGATTGTTATAAATATAATTTTGTTATGTAGATCGACTGTAACACCTGTCGGATCTCGGCCGTCTTCTAGACCTTCGTCCCGTCCCGCCAGTCGGACGGGATCTAAACCACCGTCACGACACGGATCCAATCTATCACTCGATAGCACAGGTACATATTTTTTTATTATAGTGTAATATACGAGGTTTGATCAAAAGATTGTCGGATTTTTTAATTTCGCAAGTTGTGTACACTTGTCCATGACGTATATTGACATTGGTAGCTAGATCGGATGCCCACTATACTTTTGTGTTGCTGTCAAAAAGGTTTCACTTTTATTCGGGCCTCAGTTGTCATTGTTTACGATTGTCGGGGCCGAGTCGTTTGCGCCAATTTGGTCCCCATTAATCGTTTTTTCAAGGATTACTTAAAAACGATGAATCGAGGTCCGAAGGGGGTCTGTCAGAGACCCCGAGCATTTCAATTCTTCATTGAACTTTTATAAATATGGACTATTCTAAGAATAATAATAGTTATTCATGATAAGCTTTATAATTTGGTAGATATTTTGGATTTTTTTTACTAAACAATATGACGTTTAAGTGACACGCGCACTCGGCGATGTTTCACCGTAGAATGAGCTCTCACAGCACTTGTCACTAGTACCTTTCACTCGCATATTGTTGTTTTTAATTTTTTTTTTGCAATCACAGACAATAAACGTGAATGATTAATTACGATATTTATTATTTAGACTTTTTTAGACAAATACAAAAAGTTTTGGACATGTAAGATTTATATTAAAAGTTATTTGACAAATCTTCTGGTCCTCATTCGCACGGTTAGGTTAATATCTATGGGTTTAGTATTTAATATATAACGAGTTTAATATCTATGATGATTGTGATCTAATAAAGTAGCATAGACAAGGTTTGAAAAAAAATATATTCGAAATTTTAGTGTCGCCATAATGAAAATTTTTTACTTGTGGAAAGAATTTTTGGCGAAAAACAAGGCCGTTATGATGCCTTAGTTCTGTATTCGCCAGACATGGCCCCTTGCGACTTCTTCCTATTCTAGAAGATGAAAAAAAAACATTATCAGATGCCATTTTGTCAACATTGAGAAGATAAAGAAGGAATCCCGAAGCAGAGATTTTTTTAAGATCAAACCTCGTATTCATGGTTAATATTTATATTTGAATGATTTTATTTTTCAGACGATGGAACACCATCGAGAATTCCATTATCGCGTAGAGTGACAACAACGCAGGCCGCGACGGCTCGATCAGGTTTATCGACGCCGAGAACCACCAGCAAACTCGGCGTCACGACAAACGGAAGCTCTCGTCCCAGAACTCCCACAGGACTGATAAGTCCTGCGAGCGGACGGTACGAATATTTTTATATACGCACATTACCAATTCATTCATTATGAAAATATATATATTTTAACATTAACGAACTTGAACAAACAAAAAAATAACGATTAACTTTTTCATTTATTATTTATTGCTTCTGAGTAATATTATTTTTATCAATAAAATATTATTTTTAAATCATCGCATGCATTATGTAAGAATATTCCATTTCATGTGTAAATCTCGTGATCAGGTACAGCAGCAACGGTCTATTCAGAACTTCAAGCATTCCCACGTTTTCAGCGACTGGAGCGTTAGCCAGGTACTTGTCGTATTGCCTGATTGAATGCTCCTCTTTGGGATATCCGCATACACTTTCACACACCCCCCCCCTCTATCTCGTAGACACATGTGAATATATTGATTGCAATTGGAGGTAGTAGTTTTGGAAGGGTTCCGTTTATTTCTCTGCGATATATCACAAATTTCATTCGGATTTTTATTTGCACTCTACCCGATTTTCTGACGGTGAAAGTAAATGTATTATAACGCTTTTAACGCCTATCGTGTGTTTTTTTTTATTTTTAAATGTCAGTTATCGGAATCCGTTCATTTAATATTATACGTTAACGGATTGCGATGATTTAATAAAATAATAAAATTTATAAAACACTCTCTGTGTTTTTAATCGTTTTGGAATATCGTAAATTCTTGAATGTAACGAACGGCATGAAAATTATGCTTGCAAAATCTTGAATATTAACGATATATAGTCTGTTTTGAATTGCTTTGTGATATGTCCGACACCTGAAACATTCACATGTAAATTCCACTTCATTGTGATATGTAATCTGTATTGTCCGTCTTCCTTTTTGTGTTTATTGTTGTTTTTTTTTCACTCTCTGATTATTATGTGTTTGGTGTTTTGATATTTCTTCTTCACGCTGATGAATCTTCGATGAAATATCAACATTTTGATTAAACCATAACAATTGCATTTATGTGTTAGTATGAATATATTAATAGTTTTCTATATAATATATATGCTCAGACTTGTTTATGACGGACACGATTGTAGCGAGATCATAGCTAAGGCATTTGCCGAGATAAATTTTGTTGTTATAGCACTAGAAAAATTTTCCAGGAATTTAATTAATAAATATAGAGTCGGAATTCTATTTTAATCGAGAATGTATGAACGTATATACATAACATGTGTAAGAATATAAGTCGTATATCTGATCAGAAGCTCGTATAAAAGCAGCAGCTCAATATTCAAAATAGATTGGAGTTCGTCGGAATTCAGAGTTCAAAGGAGTTAAACGGAGAAGAGAAAATATTCCTGTAAAATTGGAAGGTGAGATAAAAAAACGGGAAATCATTCTCCAATCCGAGATACGCGGATAACACGGCATTGATTAGCGTCCAGAGAAGAAAAATTGACTATAGAGCAATGTGGAAAAATCAATTCTGACCGAACCTAATTTACAAATTGCTATATTTAAAAGTTATTGATTTAGCTCTCAAGGATGCATGCTAGCGATGAGAGCGGCAATTGACATGAGACTAAGGATTAATGAAACCAAGACAAAATACATGTCCATATACTAAGGGCGACTCCTTGAACCCCTGATAGATGTAGATTACAGCTTAGCCATGCGGCTCCTGGTACCCTCCTGTTGACGACCTCTGGCAGTGACGGCACTCGTGGCTATCCTGTGCCCAGAGTATCGACTGAGAGGTACCCTTCCCTTCCCGATCATCCTCGAGACCGGCTGGTCGGCTTCAAGCTAGTACGCCAATCTGTGGTTACAAGTCGGGGTTTCTGAGGCAGAAAGTCGGCGTACCACCTCGGCGTCTGTCGATTAGCTGATCTATTGCAATGATGATGATGATGATGATACGTTCGATGTCGATTAATGTCGCCATAGAAAGGATGAGAGTAGAGTCTCCAGAGTCGTCATGGCGGAGTAACGCAGGAGCGTGTTCGTAACTGCGGGCGGAAGTTAGGCGGTTGCCAGGGCACAACATGGCGGTAAATAAATTGATAAGTGGAATAACCTCCACAAAACCAATTTGGAAGTACGAAGAAAAACCATGCCGGTAAACCGGTGCTACTCTGGACTTCAAAAGCATCTATGGTCGTGATTCCTCTCAAGGAAGACTAAAGCCCAGCTCTATATGACCCTTATCAGGCCCATCCTAACATACAGGTCAGAATTCGGTCTTTGACAAAACAAAATGAGCGACAACTGGAGAGCGACCAAGGAAAAGGCTTAGAGTTAACAAGCCTTCCTGTCCCCAGAGGAAAAGAAGACCAAGGCTGAGGTGATTGGACTGTGTACAGAGGGACACTGCATCATTGAACCTTACCGGAAGATAGAGTGACATGGCGACAGACCGTATAAAATGAAGAAGGTTGTTGGATGAGGCCAGGACTCTACAATAGGACTGTTGCGCCAATGATGAATGAATATTGTTATATTGTGATTAGAATACATAGATCCCTCGATTTACGAGCTATATATGTTACGTGAAAAACTGTTTATATTAAATCACAGGATAGCTTCTTTACTTTTAAAAAAATTAAAACTGATTTAAGATCAGCAGACGAGGCTATGTGTACTACACGAAATAATTTATGATGATTATCTTTAGATATTGATACGTTACCATGGTGTTCGTTAAAAATAAGTTTGATTGTATATTTAAAATAAAAATATATATTTTATTTTATATATAGTCGTTATATAATCAGTATAATGTGATATAGCAAATATAGGTGATGGGCATAAGTATGCTTGGTTTGTTTATTATTTTCGGTATGAAATGATCATGATCCAGAATGGATATTCAATTTAATTATTTTTCGACGATTTTGATTTCGATTATTTTCATACTGAACATAATAAATATATTTGTATTTATAATGTATACATTTTATTCACACTCTGTCTATGCACAAATATTCGCAAACAAGGTTGTAATGGATCTGTTCTGTTTTTTTTTCTCACTCTCTGTCTGCTGTTTGGATATAATTAACGGGGCACAGTGCTGCTACATCGTCTCAGCCCGCATCCCTGGGTCAAACTCATTCCAAATCACATTCCCACCCCGTCCATTCGGCGCCCGGATCTAAAATTCCAGTCTACACCCGACAAATATGCCTGGAGAAGGACAGGTCGCGGTCCGCGTCGCCTCCCCCGCGTCCCACCAAACCAGGAGACCTAGCGTTGGACCAAAGGTCGCCCGAAGAGGACTCCTCGTTATTCAATATATCGAACATATCGACGGCGAGCAGCGGCAGCTGCTCCAACTCGAGTTACAGCTTGTCCGGCAGCACGCCCGCTCCGTTGTTGGCCGGAAACGACGGAAGCGGCAGCGTTATCATGGTGGAAACTGTCTCCGACGATAAGCCATATGGGTACCGTTGAACCGAATCTCGCTAATAGATGTTTTTTGTTTCGTAAAACTCACAATGTGTGTTTTTTGAGCTTTCATTTTTTAAATTTGCTGATCTCTAGCTATCATATGTTGCAATAATCAATACCAGGCGACATTGATTACGTTTTATTTTTTTTAATAACTTATTTTATACATATAGAAATGCATGATGGATTATCTTCGAGCATGTCGTTCTATTTTATTTTATTTATTTATTGTGTGGGACGTAGACTAGTTTTTATTTATATATGTATATGTTTTATATGATGTGTTGTTATTTGTTAGCTTAGTGAATATTAATAATTCGGGACGACGCTCTTATAACGCATTGGTGCTATTCGAACGACGTCTTTAATTTAAATCATACGACGGTAGCTATCATTGAAATGTATTCGGGTAAATTTTTCATCTCTCCATACCTCCAGACCTTATTTTCGATGAGGTTTGAATCAGGACTATTTGCTGGCCATGACAATGTTGAAATGCCAAGCTTTTCTATTGAATCTTTGACCTGTGATAATAAGAAAGAGAAATGGATAAAAAAAACTTTTGCCGTTTGGTCCGATGGCATGGTGCAGATCCCCCTGGAAAATGCTGTTGTTTATATGAGATGGGTTCTTATTATGATCTTTTTATGACGATTCCATCGAAGAATACTGAATCTCCAACTCCATAATAAGAAATGCATCCCAAAACCATTTTTTTTTGCTGGACCGTTGGACTAATGCATTTTTTGTCAAGTTTTTCTCTCCTGTTTTCCTTTTTACTTATTGAATGCCATCAGAGCCTAACAGGTTAAATTGCTTTCATCCGAAAAGATAACTTTCCTCCAGTCTTCTTTAACCGTTTCAGTGCCATGAGGTTCTAAGCTGAAAAACATTTATATACCATGTGTTTAAAAAAATGGATTTTTTCGTAATTCTACATAAAAACACAATTGACTTTCACATAAAAATAAATCCAACGGCCACCGGTGGCCTTACGGTATTCCACATCGTCCGTATGCAGAGGCCACCGGTGTCCTTACGGCACTGAAGCAGTTAATCTAGCTGTGCCCATTGAAGTCTTTTGGTGCACATTTGTTTCAAGAGAAGTGGTTTTTATGCCGGTAATCTTGTTGAGTCGAGTGTTGTCTCGTGTCGGAATCAGACGTGGCGGCGATAGCGGTTGGGCACAATCATAGTTTTGTGGATTCTACGGAGCTATGAGGAGCCAGGCCGCTATCCAGGCGAATTCAGTGACGTGTGTGCTGCTGAAGGTGCCCGTAGCACCCGATCAGACCGTAAATTAAATACGAATTGGTCCTAACCACTTCTGATTATTATTGTTACAATCCACACACAACAGCTCGGTTCCCGGGCTTTGGCTGGCAACCTGACCCGTATTCAAAGAGCCAAGATAACCTGGAGAGCGTCCGTTGCGGTCATGACATTGTGGTTGCGACGGAGGTGCCTCCAGGTGGCAAAGACCCGCCTCAGGGTTATTATGCCACTTAAAAAATAAAAAAATAAATCTTGCCATGAAGTCAACTTTCCTGAGCCTTCTCCGTACCGTTTCAACAATGGCTTCGGATCCTCCACTTCTGATAAACTCTGTTCTTGCATCCACTGCAGTTTTAAAGCGGTTGGTTGAGCAGAACCTTTTTAAAAGATGATCTTCTGGAGGTGATTGTCTTCCTTTTCGGTCCTGTTCTTTTTTTGTGCTCTACCGAACCAGATTGACCAAACCCCACCGATGCTTAAATTTTTGCGGGAACTTTTATTTTCATTATTTCCGACACTATATCACAATATATATATTACTACTTCAGGTAAAGTAGTTATTAATTAAAATGGTACTTTATGATAATTAAGAAATGAATCTCGAGGCCATTTCAATGAAAGCTACGGTATACGCCTTTAATAAATATTTATTATTATAACCATTGATTTTCTTCTAAACTAATCAATTGCTTCTATTTCTCTCTTAACACACTTGCTCTCTGGTCTAATCAACCGTCGGCGCTCATATCTACGAATCATTAACATTAAAAGAAGTGGATCGTATCAAAAGCTCGGCGAGGGGATGACCCCCAGGACGGGCAGCTCAAGAATACCGATATTTTCAAAGGATTCGCCTAACAACGGCTCTGTAACTAACCAATTCAGGTAAAATAGGACATCATTCTCTTTCTTTTTCATTCATCGTGTCGTTACTAATAATAATATAACAGATTGGAATTCTACCCTGCGAACGATTTATTGACGTCGATTTTATTTCATAGGCCGAGAGCGTCTTCCGGCAGCAGCACGCCCGTGCCGCCCGGACAAGTCACGGCGGCGTCTCGCCTCTTCCGAAAAGGATCCAACGCATCCGACACGTCGTCGAACTTAACCGGCGCTACGACCACACAAACAAACGGCCGCAAAACACCAGTCAGGAGTTCGGCCACGCCCGATCGCAGAGAGCCGTTCAGACTATAACTTTTACCACTGACGTAAACTGAAAAAAAAAGAAAATTATCCGCATAGCGAAATTATAACTGTTGAATTGTTAAAGAATTATTTATTTAATCGCCAGATTGTTTCGTTTTTTTTTTTTTTTCAATTTGCAAAAAAATTAAAGACATGTTTACATATTCAACATCTCGTATGTGACATTTGAATACCGAAGACATTTTTTTTTTTATACCGATATAAAACATTTATAATTGCCATTGCCAAGATTGAGGCTGTGAGTACAATTTAAAAAAAAATCTAAGACGTTAATTCTTACGGTACATTTGTAAATGAGCTTTTCGCAACATGAACGAATTTCACGTACGACTATCTAATCCTTCAGTTTTTTGTATGCTGTTTATATAATGCATGATGCACTAGTCATTTTCCTTAGATTTTTTTTTATTGATTGATTGATTGAAATTTTAGTTTCCGTGTAATTCTATCGAAATTTATGAGGGAAAATCGAACGAGACGCATTTGAGCAAATGTACTCGTATAGACATTTATATATTTAATATACTGATCACATTTGATTCGAGCCGTTATTTTAAGTTGTTGACGAGATAAATACTGTGTTTTTTTTATTAGATAGTTTTATTTATGCGGACCGTATGGTTGTATTTTTTTTTTTTAAATTAAAATACTTCAAATTCCATATTCGAATGCTGTCAAATTACCGTTTAGTTTATTATTTATAACGAAATGTGTTACTATTTATATGTATTTGTACCATCGTATTGATGTATGCACAATTATATCCGTAAATTGAATCGTGTTGCACCTTGAATAGTCTTCATACGCCAGTGGAGGCATCTTCGACGTTCAACGCGGTCGACGCCGTTTCCGCATACGCCAGTGCGGAAAACGATTAGCGTCTCCGAACGATTGTACATTTTCATTAGATTTTATAAATCACTTGTACAGTATATCCGTTTCTTTACACACTTTATAGTCTCAAATTGTAAATTAAATAGTAAAAAATTATTACATCACGCTCGGGCCACTCGCGGAGTACGCCCTATATATATATTTATACTATACCATCAGGCATATTTTTATTTGCCATTTTTTTTATATGTATATCGTAAGATTCTATTTAATATTTGAATTTCCGAGCCTTTGATATATTTTGCACTTTTAATACGTACATTTTTATACACTCGATTAATTGCTGCTTAAGCGAATCGTCAAATATATTATATTCTATCGTTGACCTATATAACATACTACTTACAATTATTTATGTATATAAATTACATATTGAAATCAATGATTTTATATATTAATGCGTATTATATGAATAACCGCACTATGTCGTGTAAAGAACTTGTCATAGTCATTAATTTCTTTAAAAACTACCCCGTTTTATTAATCCTGTATATTAATTTGTAAGTTTAACTTATTTCATAAGTCATAATATGTTAATTGTTGTTTTTTTTTTTTTTATTTTAACAATTATTTAAATTTCATAAATAACATTTTTTTTGTATTATTTAAAAATTAACACACAATTACATATATTACATACAACTTGGATTTGTAATTAAAATTATTTTTGTTTACTTATTTATTTATTTTTGTGAAACAAAAATATATATATACAAATTTACTAATTGTTGTTAACATTTTTATTATTTTTGGAGAACATATTGATTTATGTATTTGATTTCTTATAAATGAATACGCGCCCAATCAATTGGAATCTCGCTCAGCTACAAATATTGTAATAAACTTTTATATTAATACAAACGTATGTGTTTTATTTATTCTGGTATTGATGATTTTTTTTTTTTTTTTTTTTTTGTTGTATGAATACAGAATACATGGTTTATATAAACAATCGTAAAATAATAAACAATAATAATATTAATAACAATAATCTATAATAATAATAAAAATAATAGTAATAGTAATTGTGAAAATATTAATTAGGAGGTGATGGGATGGCAGGATATCGGGTAAACACTGCTAACAAGTTGTTTAGAAGATGATCATAAATTCATTTATGGGAGGGTCATGAAGTGGCGACTGTTACATATTGTAGAAGTGCATTCGGCTAAGGGTAGATAACGCCGGGTTAGGCTACCGGGAAAGAGAGTGAAATTGATTAATCTCTCTACTATGTGCTTGTGGACTGGATCAGCTGATCGATTGATGATGATGATTTCGTGATGGCTTTTACTTTGCCATTCTTCAGAAATTAAGTTGTTGAGTTTCTCCTACGACATTTCGGAGCATCACCCAAGAACAACATTAGTTGGCTGCAATCCAGGGCAGGCTCCCTCTTGACCGCATGCAACATTAAATATAGTCTAAAACAGCCAACGGTGCTACGCTTCATCCGAATTGAGTTTCTGTCAGCCATGGCCTGTGGAACTGAAAGGAATGAAACAAGTTTGGTAGCTGTAATGTGATGGGGAAATGGTCAAGAACGTCCCGCAATTAGTTCTTTGAATGTATTAGGAGCCGGTCAATCTAGTTCGATAATGATTCCTAAGCACCAGTCACACAGAGATACAAAGAATTGTTTGTGATACCTCACTGTAATAGCTCAAAGTCCTCATGTCATGGCCCTCTTAAATCTGAAAAGAATCAATACCTACCGGCCCAATAAAAAATATTTTATAGTTTTATTAAGATTATCTGCCAGCACTATTATTGCTGTACCGAGTAATACACATTTATCTCAGCACAAAACGTTTTAAAACTTTTCATGAGATAGCTTATCAGACTTCACTATGATACAGTAAAACTCCGTGTACTGAATACATCTCTTTGCACAAAATGCTAAATAATCTTGTTTCTTATTTATTCTTATTTGTTCGATTTTGTTATTATTTATTCTTATTTGTCCTTATATTTTATTTCCTTACTTTCTGACTAATAATCAACAGAAAGGTTACTTAATTCTTAGTTCCCTGTTATATTCGGATAATCGGGAGTTAGAATAATAACCAATCCGCCATCATTCTCCATCCTTCGGTAAGTTTCAATGATGCAGTGTCTCTTTGTACATACACACAAATTCAATAGGGGTGCGGGAGACCCATTTTCAGATTCAAAGGGATGCGGCTCACTCAAAAGGTTAAAAACCACTGCTCTACAGAGATACGTAGAGCTGTTTCTTCACAGGCCAGCACCTGGAAGTGCCCGGACAAGATACTGTCTCTCGGTGGATATGTTTACATTTTATGGCCATACTTTGATGTCCATCTCTGTCTGTATGTCTATTTTTTTAACCCTGCGAGGTTGAGTTAGGGTAAGAGATATTGAGAATGTTACACGCTTGCTAATTACAGGGGTTATTGCTTTCTCGGTCAAGTTAATCCAGCCATGAGGCAGCAAGTTCATTGCCTTTATGTAGGGCGACGAGGTCTCTGTTAATTCTTCTCCTTGGGCATTCATTCGCTATATTGCGTCTGATAATATGCAGGGACACACCGTTCATATGGCCAGATTGTGCGGCGCACACAGGCGCCGGAGTGAAAAATTTAAAAGTAATAGTAATTTATTAAAATCGACATTAAATGATATATAACAATATAAGCGATTGCCCATATTCGTCTTTTCAAGTACACCAGACGTACAGGGGTGCTAATTGATGTTCTGCACACAGGCGACGGACACTGTTGGTGCGATATTGGTAATATGGAAAGAGTAATGCAATTTATACTCAAAAAGGGTGATAATTGAAGAAAATTTATATACACCTGACCATGTATATAATGCCGATTAAACTGGATTATACTGGGAGATGTTGCCTAACATTTTATCCAAATTTTAAAAAACTAAGTGGCTTTAAAGTAACAAAATGATTGGTTGATGATATTTTAGAGTAATGCATCCGGTGATTGAATTATGGAACTCTTGCTGATCAAACGAGTTGTCTCTAACCAATGAAGAATATAAACATGGACATAGGAAGGCTAAAATGGCTTGGAAAACGACATCAGTTTTTGAAGAATGATTTTATAGGAAATTGCTGATATTATAATCATACCTTAGGAAATGCTGTTAGATTTAACAGCGTTTCAGAAGCAGGGGTGCATATGGCTAGATTGTGCGGCGCACACAGGCATACGACGGCAAATTTTGTAAATATAAAATAATAATTTAATAAAATGAACTACAATTTTTATAATGGTAGTACCAGACATACAAAGACGATAATCAAAGTTCTGCACACAGGCATCAGATACTCTCGCAGCAGATATATTTCAACGGAGAAAATTCTGAATAAAATAATTTGTTTTTGCTTTAATAATATTTATTATATTATGTATGTAAAATATATCTTTAAATCCTTTGATTACTAAAATAAAATAATTAAATATGCTGCGTATGTAGAAATATATCAATTTGTTTTATAATAAATTATATTCCTCGAATATCATGGTTTTCTATATGCAATTTATTCCATTTCGGTGAACGGATTCATGATTTTTTATGAACTCCCTTGTCTTTTTCATGGAATATATGCACATAAATCGAGGGATGTGTACTCAATCGTTATAAACAATTGTCCAGATAACGGATCGCCGGTGGGGTCTACTTTGTATGAAAATAGACCCCAAAAATTTGTTATTCATGATATATATTAGTAGCAAAATCCAAGTATCGATTTAATTTTGAATTTTTCAGCCACGACTGAGGCCCTCTTCCGGATCGGGTCATGTTGTCATCATATCTGATACAGAGCGATAAAAAACAATATCGTTTTTATTTTTTTTTTGCAATCACAGACAATAAAGGCCAATGATTATTTATATTTATTTATTCTTTAGA
>JAGXCT010036394.1:154660-182230 GCA_022495035.1 Philopotamus ludificatus | reverse complement strand
TACAAGATCATCAAGGATCGCTAAAATAAATAGACAGGGAATTTGTGTACCACACGAACTCTCGCTTACAGTACTAAAACAAAGGATAATCATCTGTTCGCTGCTCTCGTCAAGGTATGAGACCGATCCGTTTCTGAAAAGGATTGTTACTGGTGATTAAATCAGGGTGCTGCACAACAACCTAAAGAGCAAAAAACAATGGCTTTCTTCAAATCAAGTAAAAGGCAAAAAATATTTTTTGATATTTACCAAAGACAAATACTAAAATTTAACAACCCAAGGCCACAGTCAGAAAGAATCACACAGGAAAAATTCAGGCAGTTGGATTTAGAAGTTATACAGCATCCACCTTATTCACCAGATATTACGGCTTCGGTTTATCATCTTTTTAAATCTTTAGAGTATTCACTTAGTAATAAAGCTTCTACTTTAAAAAAAAATCCAAGAGAGGATTCGAAAAATACCCAAACTGTAAAGAAATATTTTAGCAAACAATAGAAGTTGTCTTACAGAGTAATATTTGAATAGTGCTTTAAATATTTTTCTTTGTCTTAAAAAAAATCGCATTACTTTACGATTTACCTTGTAATTTAAATTCATTAATTTATAATGTAAAGGTAAACCTTTTATAACACAGTCAATATAGAAATTAGAAAATGTCGTGTTATTTGAAATAATGCAATATAAGATCTATACTCAGCACCAAAAGCTGATTAGGTTCCGAAAACTATTTTTGAATGCAATCCTAAAAATATTAATTGTATTAAAAATATAACCCAAAATGTTCCAGAAATATATACCTATTTTTTTTTATATTTTATTAACTCTCAGTTTGATAACTTTCTTCCTCAACAATGCTCTATACAATTAAACGTAAACATTTTTTCTGTTGCATGATATGATCTTTAATCTCTGAATCATTTGCGTCTTTTGCTTTCCTTAAAAAGTCTGTGATTTTGGTTTGTTTTCTGGTATGAAAATAGGCAACTTTGCAGCTCATTTTTTAATTTAATTTACCCTTTCAGGACCCTCCTTAACATCAATTTAAGGTTTTTTTCTATAGTATTTTATTTATTTTCCTTTTCAGGGTTCAATTAAATTTGTATTTATTTAAAAAAATAGATACTCACATTTTTAACTTATATTTAGTGACATTTTCTAACGAATACATTATCAAACGAAAGCTTTTAAATGCCAAAATCGTCTTAAAAATACAAAAAAATACGAATAAGAATTATTTAAATATACTTATCTTAACAATTTGTCCTCAAAAAAAAACAACGGAAAAATACAATACACGAATTTCCGCAATATAAAGTATTAAACTATAAAACTTATAAATTTTCGAGAGCTGTAAAATATTTTTAAGAAACTAATCATACAATAACAAATTAATTAAGTTACTTCTTTTATTATTTATTTGCGTTTTGTAATTTTGCAATATTATAACTAATAGCATAGCACTTATAAATAACATAAAAAAATCAGATATGTTTGATAATATAATAAACTAAATAGAATAATTATAGTATTACACTGAATGTTGTAATGTTACGTGTAAATATTTATTCGATTGATATTCAATGCAATTACATGATTGCGTTGTAGTCTATAATTTAATACTACCTTGAATTAGATTTCAAATTGCTTAATTTTATTTTGATGGAGACTAAAACTGTCGGTAACTCTATTCCATAAAAATATGTATCGATAGCAAAAAACTTTAAATCTACTTAAAATAAAAAAAAGATCTGTTTCGATCAATAACTAATAAAGGATCATTCAACACGATAAATCGAGGCCTCACGCTACAAAAATAACACGGAAAAAATAAGGGAGATGGGTTGGAACTTTTAACTCATCCTATTCACCGAATCTCGCTCTCTCGGATTATCGTCTTGTTTGTTATAGCATACATTAAGTGGTAAACAAATTAATAATGTTGTAATTAAGACCCCTGAAATTATTCTGTTGATTAACATTAAAGATTTTTTTAATAAATAAATGCTTTTCGCCAGCAAAATACTTTTTTGATTGCTTTTTGGCCCCCATAATATATACACTCTAGGTCAGTTTTAATTGTCTTTCAGCCCTTTTCTTTGTTCATAAATTAAAATGTAGCAAGCTATATCATTATTCACTATTTTTGTAAATTTCGTCAAGTCTAGGACTGACTCTATATATATTTTTATCGTTATTATGCATGACATGAAATGATTTTTCATTTATAAATATGTATTTCTATTTCTTTTGATATTTTTAAACCGTGTAAAACATAAAATCAGCGTAAAAACAAAACCGTCTATTATCATGAGCCGTGCAAAAATCGAATCGGGTGTATATGCACATTTATCTCACATATGAGTCATAGTAAATATGTCTGAATAAATCTACGAATGCAAATAAAATAGAGCCTTGATCGATAAATAGATTGGTTACGGCGCTCGGACGTCTCACTCGTTGCTCGGGGAATTCTCGTTCTCTGGCGGATAAGTGGCAGCAAATTTTCGAAATAATCGCCATAAATCAATATCAATAAGAAAATGTAACTGGAGTATAAATTATAGTTTTGTTCCATTCGCTACCGGATACCGTGATTTAATACGCCATTTGTCACGGCTTGTCATAACTGCGCTTTTTTATTTTCCATTATTGCGAAAGCTGACATAAATTTAACTGCAGATTAGAATTCGATTCGATTCGATTTCCACTCGCAGTTTAACGGCCAACGCAAGTCAACCGTGGACGATGAGTTTACGAGAGTTGACTAATCTATAATTCTAATATCTTATTAAATGAATAAAGCGTAAAATCGATGAATTGCATCGATTTTGCGCTTTAATATTAGGTAAAACGGAAAAAAATGAAATTTTTTTAGTGCGTCACTTTAAAACCAATTTTTCACGGGTTGCCGTTGAGTTAGCACATCGTATTTGGTATCATTTTAAAGCTCTGTTTTTACTCTTGCCATTTTACATTTTTTTTATTTTCTTTGTCGTAGTTGAAAAATGCAGAAGAATTGAAGAGACGCATTTGCGGTATTTCATGCTGTTTTTATTTGATAAGGGATTAAAGCCGAACAAAGCTACACAGACCATCTGCGATATTTATGGAGACGTCTTGAAACTGCGAAAGTGTTTTAGATGGTTTAAAAAGTTCAAAAGTGGTGATAGGGAGGTAAAGGATAAACCAAAAACAGGAAGACCCCTCTAAATCGACGATGACGCCCTAAATTCATTGGTGAAAACTGATCCGCGTAAAACAGTGAAAGAATTGTCACATGACCTTGGCTGTCCAATAACATAACAACTGTGCCAGATCATTTGAAAAGGTTGGAGAAAAAACAGGCAAGGATTTTGTGTACCGCACGATCTCTCCTCAACTGCCCTGGAGCAACGCATAAGAATCTGTGCATCTTTATTGTCCAAACACGAAACATATCCATTTCTTAATGAATAATTATTACTAGGGATGAGAAATGGGTCCTTTACAGTAATGCCAGAAGAAAAAAACAATGGTTATCTCCAAAACAAGTACCTCTGCCTACTCCTCGGCTAACATTATCAATGAAAAAAGTTTTCTTTAGGTTTGGTGGATATTCCGGGTATAATTCATTGAATTATTAAAATTGGTCAGACCAATACGGCAGAGTTATTCTGTGCCCAATCAGAAAGATTAAAGGTGAAGTTACTAAAAAAACGATCTGTTCTGGTTAACAACAACAGGAGAATTTTACAGCTTGATAATGCAAGACCTCATGTAACAAAAATCACCCAGGATAAAATCAGAGAACTAGATTTGGAACTTCTGCCAACATCCACCGTATTCACCTGATACAACACCTTCCGAATATCATTTATTTAAATCAATGGAACATTCACTTTGTGAAAAAAAAAAATGCAAATGTTGAACAGGTGAAAAATCACCTGGATTCATATTTTTACAATAAACCCCCAGAGTTTTACGAAAATGGAATTATAAAGCGGCCTATGTTATGGAGGAAGATCATAGACAATGAAAGAAATTATATAACTGAGTAATATTATGTGATTTTTTTTTGTTGCTAATATGCTTAAAAAATGCTTAAAAAAAATGTTATTACTTTCCGTTTTACCTAATATAATCGATGCGCGTGCGCAGACGCATCAATCCTCCCAGACACTTAATAGCTGACGATAACCGGGGATGATTTAATGAGATCTCGTCACAATTTGCATGTAATGGGCAACTGGATCGTTTAGCTACTACATATAATCACTCGATAATACACGAGAAATCGTGTAATTCTAGACCGATTTTTTTTGCACGAATGTATTTTAAATTTTAGATAATTACAACTAATATTTTTTTATGGCTTATTATTAATTTTAAATATTAGATATTACTGCGGTAATATTATTAGAATCAATAATATAATTATGTTATTATAAATGATTGGGCATAATAATAAGGATGCAATAATATAAATTGCATTGCTATTCCAGCGTTTCTCAATATTTCAATATATTTTAATAAATAAAAAACAGAGCCAATGCCGTTTCGTTGACAATAAAAATAGCACGTGACATTGACATTGAACATGATCATTTAAAATGACGAATAAAAATGATCGGTGTATTGATTTCGTTTAATTTAAAATAAAATTAAAGAGTGCCTTTGGTTTATGTAACGCGGGTTTTCTACAACGTGCTCCTGATTTCTTTCTTATAGGAGGGTAATCTGTAATCCTAAATTATTTAAATTTTTATTATTAACTTAAAATCATCAGAAATAAAGAATACGTTTCAACTTTTACTTTTATTTTTAAGATATTAATAAAGAAGAATTTTAATATAAATTTAATTTAACATAGAAATATATTTATTTCGCCCCTTTTATGGCCGATTATTTTTAAATGTCAAAAGAGTAATTAAAACAGGCAGGCCTTATCCCTTTCCACTCTGAAGGCCATAACCGTTGGCCTAAGACATTTTGGTAACTCTGAAGGCCAGCAGTTATGGCCCAAAGACGGAATAAGTTTACGCGCCGATTTTAATGGGACGCAAGTAAATTTTATGAAAAAATCTATTTATTTTACTATCGGTAATCGAATAATAGGGCCAAATATCCCAACCAATTGTTTGGGACCTTTGATTATTTCCAATTATTTTTCCACAAACAATTGACTCGTAGAATAGTTGAAACTAAATTATATGCAAACGTTAAAATATGTAAAATGAATCCTAGCAAAAATTAGATATATAAATCATGGAAAGATACAAATAATACAGAGTTTAAGCATTTTTTTGGGTGAGATTTTAAATGGAAAATTTTTTTTTAATTGCTTTTGTAGCGCATTCGCCACTTTTCAGAATGATCTTTAAAAGAGAACGTTATTTACAATCTTTTGTATTCTTTTCGCAATGAAACTAGTCCTCAAAATATAATAAATAAAGTCGATTTTACATGAAGCATTTAGCTAACGTTAGTGTGCAATTTGTAGTTTGAATAACTAGTCTCAACTGGTTGTAATTCACAGGGAAAGATTAATAAAAAAGAGATAATAGATTAGATTAGATTAATAACATTGCGTTGTTCGCGGTTCTTATAAAAAAAGGAAAGCTAAGAAAACGAACAGGCATATTGTTGTAGAATTTTTAGTCCAAGGAAATGAATCAGTTTAAATATGAAAAAAAATATTTTATCGAGATTTTGTGAGCAACTATGGATTTATGCGTTTATCTTAAAAAAAAAGCGGATGTATAAAAGTAGAAACGAGTATTCACAGTAACTCAATCAACTCAATTATGACACATCTCTGCAGATGTTTATTTTTTTCAATATTTTTTAAGTTATTCTTCACGAACGCTCTGTTGACCAACACCAGCATAGTCATCGGCATTTATAGAATACACGTTCTCTACGTAGGGCTTGAGCCACCTAGCAGTTGCGAATAAATTAGCAGACAGCTGCTGCTTTGGCAATTACAGTAAGCGATGTCGATTACGGGAATTTGATGTCCTGGCGGTTCATGTGCTGGATATTAATGGGATATGGCATATTCAGAGAGGCGGAGAAAGTCCTTTTATGGCTTTTTACCATTTGAATAGTGAAACAATTGGTGACGGAAAATTTCGACATTCGAAATTCCTCCGGCTGGACCGACACCACCCATCGCGAACACAATCTTCACCCGATTCACACTATCTGCGATACCTGTCCACCGACAATGGCGAGCCGGCCGACACATTATCGCCGAGCTTTATTGTGGTATCGACAGGCCATAGCCGGAGGTGGTCGTAAACTTTCTGGCACACCCCGTGGGTGGTGGCCGCCGAGGCTTTTCATCCGGACCGGAACCGGTCGCCAAGAGGTTAAAGAACAAATGTGATGGCCTGCCTCGCATTCCACCTGACTCAGCCTGTTGCAGAAGCATTGCGAGTGGATGCTGTGGGACGCCAAATCAATTATTTTGAATGATTGTCGGCGTCGATGGTAAACAATCGATTGTTAATCGAAGTTGAATCAGCAATGCTGGTACATTAATTAATGAGAATTAGCTCACCGAATACATCTCCGCACTATCGAAGCTCTGCAAAAATATTGTTTAACCCTTTTACTCCCACGGGGCCGATCATCGGCCCCAACTGGTGTATGCGAAAATTTACATGGGGCCGATCATCGGCCTCAAAACTTCGTTTAAATAAATTCATAATGTTTTATTGGGTGACATATTCACAGTTTATGACGAGTTATTGGTTTTTTAACATGCATATAGAATTTTGTTCATACCATTTTTTTTATTTTATATAAAAATGCTCGCAACCCCTGTCCAAAAACTGATTAGATTATTTATAAGGTATTATATAATTATAAGAACCTTTATACAAATTTATTAAAAAAAGTGTTATAAGTCCCTGGAAGGGTTCATGATATTTGCTAATTTTGCGAAACAATACTATTCTTATTTTTATGTCCATTTTTTAATTTCATTTTCATTTTATCTTTTCATATATTGACTGAAAGCCATTTTCTATTTTCATTTCCAATTAATTTCTTTACATAAAACAATTCATTTTTAGGTTAAAAATTATTTAAACTCAAAGTTTATATTGTTTTAAGAAAAAATATTTTTTATAATTATTTTTTTCTTTTGTTTGTTAATGTTTTTATTCATATTTGAAGATTGGTTATTATCATACATTCCACAGTGAGGGGCCCACAGAAAGAATTATGTTTTTAAACGAATCATTAGCTGAGAGAAAAAAATAGTGAAAACTATCGTTGTTTATCAAAAAATTGCTTGGGATTCTTTGCATATTCTATGCAAAAAAGGCTGGGATTAAAAGGGTTAAAGATGCTAAAGCGCCTTTCATATATTTGGTCATCGCGAAAGAAATCCATGATTTTTTTTCAACTTAAAATTAAAGTTTTTTTTTATAAAGAAACAGATAAACATTTTTTTTGTCTTATAACAGATCAGTCAGGGGAGGCTCGAAACCAACCGCGTTGCCCGATGGGGTCTATTTTGCATGAAAATAGACCCCTGCATTTTAAACTAAGATATTGATCAATTCTTCATTAATATCTGATTTAAAATGCTAAAAAATTGGCTATTCTATGAATAAAAATAGTTTTTCATGATATGCTTCATAATTTGGTCGATATTAATTATTATATATTTATTAGGGTCCTCAATAGACCCCATCAAATCGAAATTAAATCACATGCGCGTGGCGACAGCAGCGAATATTGTTGTTTTTATTTTTTTTTTCAAATTGGAAACAAAGGACAATGATTATTTATAATATCTAATTTTTAGACTATTTTAGACGAATAAAAAAGTTTGTGACATGTAGAACTTATATTTAAAGAGTTATTCGAGAAAAATTAAAATCTTGGGGTCCCCAATAGCAGGGTAAGGCTAAAGTAAAAAATCGGTAATAGCAGATTAGGACAGTAAGCATGCAAAATGGCTATCAATGTCAAGATACGTCAGGGTTTTTTATTAACACAGCATTAAATATGACAATTCATATTCATTTTCTCTAATTTTTTTGCATCTGTATGGTAATTTTTTTTAATAAAAACTTGCTGATTTCATCTTAAAACACGAGTAGATATATTTTTCAATGATAAACAGATTATTACTTTTTTTTTTTTCTAAATAAGTGCTTTATTGACCTAAATATATAATAATTCAAATGCAAACTATGATAAATACGGAGGATATTAATGGATAAATTAGATAAGATTATATATATACAATAAAATCAAACTTATGATGTAAAATATCAAGTTAAGAAACAGTACTATTGAGAAAAATATTACATTACTAAATACGCTACTAAATTGTAGATTTATTTTAGGTATCTTTAATATTATTATTTTTACAGCAATAAAAATTGTTTTAGTGGACTAAAGCTATTTATCATATAATAAATATTGGCACTAAATAGTAATTGTCAGTCATAAATATACAGTTAAATACTAAATTACAACATGAGTAAATACAAATCCATTAATCATACATTGTATTCTATGGCGAATACATCTCTCGGAGTGCAGAAGGCGTTCCTCACTGAGGGAGGTCCCTCGAAGGCCTCGAGCACTGTGAACGACGCCACTAGGGGTCCTCCAACTCCCCTGTAAATCCTTAAAATCCTCGACAGCCACATTCAATATATTTCTTTTAATTTATTGCATGTCCATTTTAATCCAGCGAACACCTTGTTGATAAATAAATTATGACTTATGGAAACGGGTCATATAATTTAGCCTCGAGTAATCAAATCTTAAATTGAATTTGCGATTTTATGGTGATTTTCGAACCTTGGCAGTTATTGAAATCCATTAAATTTTGATTTAATGGTATAGACCAGTAGTCGCCAAACTCAATAAGGATGTGAGCTACTTTCAGAAATTGAAATTGTCTGCCTAGCTATATATATATTCCCATTTACCCCCCCCCTTTTTTTCTTTAGATAGTTTAATGCTTTTTTTATATCGCAATATAATAAAGTAGATTGCAATTTAAAAAAAATTAAAATATATTTAAAATTGAAACACCTTTTTGACCAAAAACTGAAAAATTCTTCCAAGAAAAGTAAGTGAAAGCGCGTAGTGAAAATATTTTTTCAGTTATCTTTAATTGATATTGTCGGTTAATTCTAAATAGCATTAATTTTAATTTGTATTCCTTCTTCTATTTATACTTTTTATTATCCTGACGTTACAAACATTTATTTTCAGAAAAAAAAAACAGAAATCCCTAGAGTTTATTTATTAAACTTGTGGTTTTAACATAATAATTAACTAGGATAATAAGTAACTACAATTGCCATATAATACAATAATTTTCTTTCACGATTTATTGTAAACCTAGCCGTGCCGACGGGGTCTATTTGGGACCCCAAGGTTTTATTTTTTTTCGCACAACTCGAATATAATTGTCTGCAATTGCGTAAAAAAATAAAAACAACAATTTAATTTTACATGAGCACGGACGCGATGTTTCTTATCGCTCCGTACCAGATACGAGCGCGAAAACACATCGCGTATGTGCAAGTGCGAACGAGAAAAAACATCGTTCCTCAGTCGCGGTGGAAAATCGTCGAGTTCGCACGTCACATCCAAATTATGAAGCATATCATGAGTAACTATTTTTATTCTTAAATAAATTAATTTTTAAAACAAATGTCAAGGTATTGTCGAATAATTTATCATTATCTTGACAAGAAATGTTTGGGGTCTATTTTGTATGAAAATAGACCCCAAACGGCCATAGCCGTTGGTTTTATAATTTATAAAACGAGCTGAAAAAAATTGTGGAAGCGGCTCAACTTTTTTAAAGTCACTAAACCGCAGATCTAACTGTTTTCGCAAGGATCCGGACGTGATTTTCTCTTTTTTAAATTTATCTATTTATTTATTTTTCCGGCTTCTCTTTCAAACACGGGAAATAATTAACTTTTCCACGACTTAGGTTGTGCTCCCAGAATGTTTTTTGGAAAATGCCTGTACTTTAGAGATCATTTCCCAAAAATCCTTATCTTGTCCCCGAAGATGAACATTCAGTTCATTAAAGTTTTCTCAGTATGTTTGTTTTCTGACATTTGTAGGTAGAAGTTCTTTAAAACGACGATGAACATGTCCTTTACTCAACCAAGGGATTACTATGTGGAGAAGGCGATCTACACACTGGCAATTAAGCTTATCTGTCATAACCTTGACCAGACTGCTTTTCTATTTTACTTAGAAATTCATTTTACACTGACAGCTTGTTAAGCATTTTATTGAAATTTATTTCGAGAAGAAAATATATAAATATGATCAAATATCCTACGTAAGCTACCGAAATGCCGCTCACGTTTGGCGACCACTGTTATAGATTGGAATAGCAAAATGTGTTAAACATAAACTCAGGTTGTTCGGAAAGTAATTTCGGTTTTTTTTAATGAAAATAAAAGAAGATTTTTTTTATAGTGAATAAATATTTTATTAAATTACATATTATCCATTCTGGTCCAATACTTTTTGCCATCTTTCTGGCTGTAGCAAGATTCCATGCTCATAAAATGTTCTTTCTTTGCTAGCAAAAAACTGATCCAGGTGATTTTTTACCTCCTCATTTGAAGTAAAGGTTTACCGTCTAAAGAAAATTGTAGAGACCGGAATAAATAATAATCAGAAGGTGCCAGCCAGATCTGGAGAACATGGTGGGTGTGGCAGTATATCCCAGCCAAGCTGTAAAAGCTTTTGGCGAGTTAGAAACTTGTATGAGGTCTCGCATTATCTTGGTGGAACACTACAATTTTTCTATTGATTAATTCTGACCTTTTCTGTTTAAGTGAATCATTTAATTTGTCCAGCTGATGACAGCACACTTCAGAATTGATCGTTGTGTTGTCCGGAAGAAGCTAAAAAAAAAAATTCCTTTGAAATCCCACCAAGCAGAGAGCATCACCTTTTTTTGATGAAATCGGCTTTCGAAGTGCTTTGAGTCGATTCATCTTTTTTACTCCATGATCTCTTGCGTTTAACATTGTTGTAGACAATCCATTTCTCGTCCCCAGTGATGATGCGCTTCAAAAATGGATCATTTTCTTGACGTTTGAGAAGCAAATCACAGACGTCAACAAGACGAAACAAATTTCTTTCCGTAAAAACATGAAGAACCCATATTTCGAGCTTTGAGATTAAACCTAGGCGTTTCAAATGATCACGAGTTGTTATTCGCCGGTTTGCATCAATGAATGCCTTTATTGTGTCTTCATCAGCTTCAACTGGCCTTCCAGATCTTCAACATCAAAATTTCCGAATCGAAATTTTGCAAACCAGTTTTGGCACTGGTATTCTGTCAATACATCTTCTCCATACACATCGGATAATTTTTTTCTTGCTTGAACAGCATTTTTAATTTTTCGAGAGTAAAAAAGTAAAATATGCCAAAAATGCTGCTTTCACTTTCCATGTTTGAAAGGGTATCAACCAAAAACTACTGGGTAGAATCAATCTAGCTTTTTCACAAGTAAGCCTTGCTATATCAGCTGTCAAAATATATAATGATTATGCGGCTTAAATGAGAAGTTGGCTGTGAAAAAATACAATGTCTTTCCGAACAACCCAATATATCACGTATTATTTAATTTAATTATATACCATAGTTCATTATTTTTTTTATATAAATACAATTAAATTGACGAGATTTTATTTCTTATATTATTATCGAAGGTTGCAGTCAATTAGCGACACAAAAACGCCGACAAAGTAATTCATTCTGTATTCGAGCTACGTGGGCAATGTTTTCAGTCATAATTTAATCGCAAAATTAACCGTTGAATTGAATATAGTCTGCAAAAAAGGAAGTCATGCATTATAGATAAGGCGATCGGTGCAGTATTACACAAGTCGATGACGGTAATGATAAAAAATGCAGCGGCTGCACTGTAGATGCGGGACGATTGGACTTGATTGCTATTTTTAAAATCAATTTAAAAATAATAAATTAAGTATGCTTATTAAAAAAAATTACCTCGATTCAAACTTCACTGTTAAGGCATGGAATGAAATTGAAGAAATAACGATCAAAAGTTGTTTTCGAAAAACCGGAGTCGTTAAGGAACAAGAAGATGAAATATATGATACTAGCAGACCCGAAGCAGGACTAGAAACACTAGTAGTATATTACGGCTCACAATGTTATTGATTTACTGTAATTTTAACTATCAATGTGCATGGATAGTGTGAAAAGCTTGAAAGAAAATTGATACACATATTTTCCCCATTACTAAAAAAATACGAGATCATAATATTTTTTATTCAAAAATAAAAATAAATTACTATTATAATATGTTTTAATTCACTGATATATTTTCTATACCACCAATATATAAATACACCCATCCCTAGATTTTAGCGGCTTTTTCTGAACCACATTAGTTTAAGAAAACCATTATATCATATTAGAGAAATTGTATCCCATGATTTTGTATAAGCTCCGTGCTTTTTTTTAATTTATGCATTTTGCATGGTTTTATTTACTAAAATAAAACCTAGTTGTAAAAATTGAACACAAATAGCGGGAAAACGTGAATTCCGGACACGTAAAAACATGTGTTCACTGTAAATGAATACAAAAACTATATATATTTTTTTTAATTTGACATTGACATTTTTTTAATTTAGATATCTCTTTTTTTCACATGTAAAACCAATACACCGATCTAAATGTAATCCACATATAGATTTAATTAATAATAACCATATATTTATCTGGTTAATATAAATATTTATTGTATAAGATATTAGTTAAACCATTTGATTAGTGAGATAACTTAAAAAAAAAAATGATGTTAGTGTGTGTCTCTGTTAAATTAAACAATATCAGTGGTTCTCAACATTTTATTTGATTAAAATAATGAACATTTTGAAAAGTCGAAAATCGCTAAATTTAGATTTCTTCACTGTCGTCAATCAATTAAGATTTTTTCTTATACCACTTATGGGATTTTCGGGAGGAGTCCATGAAACTGAATATCATATCAGGCTTATCAATTGTGCCCATATTTACGTTATAGTCTAATAAGGCTAATCACCATCACCATCTTCTCATTTTAGTTCTTCTATCCAACGACTTTTGCCCCTCGTAAGTTAAGGTGCCTATTCAGAGTCCAAATATTTGTCTGAAGAAATATTAAAATGATAAATCAAATTATCCAGAACTCTCAATAAAAATGTTATCTAATTCTTCTTCGGCTAGTTTATGCGAAATCTTGAAGGGTTATATATTTTTAAAATAATGAAAAAATCACAAGATCAATTAAGCCACATATTTATGTGACATTTTACGTAATGGACATGAGCAGTGCAATATGAAAAATTCTTTCTTTTACTTTACGGTACATAATGATTCTAGGAAGTGCCAAAGAATTTTCTTTTACTCGCATTTGAGGCAAGACACGAATGATTTTTTTTCGCAATGTTCATCTATTTTTTTCGTCTAAAAATATTAACGTCACATATTATTAATAAATCTATGTACTATTTATAAAAAAAATAGGTCATAATAATTTATTCCCAATTTAAAACATGGGATTTAAAATAAGGCGCTATGACGTTTGGCGTATATGTATGTTGATACTTTATCTGGGACGTATAGTCCTGGCGTATATATACGTTCATACTCTTCAAAGGGTTAAGAGGGAAGATAAAGATATTAATAAAGATTCAATAAAGATTCTAAAGACTCTAAAGATGCAAGGGGAATGAGTCACTCATACCAATATTCTCATAAGTGTCAAACCACGAAACTGGTTAATTTTAATATTATTTCAGTTGGATTTAAATTTATATTCTTTGTATTATAATTATTTATTCAACGAAGGATAGATGGCAATAAATTAATTAAGTCCAACGCCGCCAAACTACCTTCATACATATTTTTATAAAACATTGGGAGGTAATGGGCCTCTTCCTCTTACATACCCCCTGGCCAATGTCATAAATAATTCCCTGAGTTCATAGTTTTCGTCGAACACCTATAAGGTATTATATTTTTTAAGGCGATATGTAATGATTAATATAATCAAATTATATATGGTTTTACTTATTTTTCTTATAGTATGAGAGACTCATTCCCCTTCCATCTTTAGGATCTTTATCAATTTTTTATAGAATATATGGGTGAATAGCGCTTTAAAAACTTTCTGTTATGCCAGGGTTTCCCAAAGTGTGAGCCGCGGCTCCCCAGGGAATTTAAATTAAAATTGGTTCTTTATTTATAGCAACTTATATTTTTTGTAGATTGAGTTGATTTATTTATTTATCATTAGCTAATAAATCAAGCAAATATTGAGATTGCCACATCGATCAATCGTGCACTCTATCCTCAAAAGCCAACACACGTCGAGATATCAGTTCTTCGCGAGACCAATAATTACACCGATACTCGATAAGTACGCATGTTACATTATGCAATCTCACAACTGCAGTGCGTCCGTCCTTCTTGTTCTTTGTTCCGTACATGGCCACGGGCCTTGCACTCCACCTGACCCACACAACCTGCACCTGCCCCCAGTCCTCGGTCCTCCTCCTCCTCGGAAACTATTATTTATTACTGGAATAATCAGTCAGCCGGGCTCTCGGCTCAAATGACAGTACCGTTTTGCCCGGTGGTTATATAAAAAAAAAATAACATACGGGACCCCCGAGGGCTTCGGCCGAGTCTAGGAAGCATTAAGTTAAATTTATTAATAATTAACGACGAAACGAGCGTTACACGAATAAATTATAGTAAATTACGACGAGATGACATTTATGTACGGCTAAATACTTAAAAAATCCAATTAATCGCTCGCTAAAAGTTCATATTACCCGAATTAAAGTTGATTCCGTCACTCGATAAATTCGGCGCGAACATGCGACTGCTTGTAATTGCTTTGTAATTATTTTATATGATGTCGATGCGGTTGATTTATTGCAGCAAAAAGTGCATTCGACACGAGTGCGTGTGTGTATGTGCCATCTGCAACATTGTAGCAAGTCGTGTTCGAGTTAATTCGGGGACAGTTGGAAATAGCCGAAGACAAAGGACTCGTTCAAAGTACCGGCAATTAGTCTTCGAGCCGTTGGATCAACGACGATGGCCGTGACAAAGAGGCGTAATTGAGCCTGACAGTGTCCAATGAGCCACTGATTATTCTATAAAGAGATGCTGTGGGTTTGGACATGAAATGCATTTTTTTTTTGGGGCCAATTGAAATAAATTTATAACAGCGTGTACAATGAAGAACGTGCATTTATTGATATATACTAAAAATATATATATATTTGGGCTATAATTATTGTGAACATAGATTAATTTAATTGGGATAGATCTTTAATTTTACTGTCAAAAATGCTTTTTACGAAAATTTGATTTAAAAAATAAATGGCAAATACATAATACAAAGTTTTAAAGTTAACCATTTTTTAATTTAGAATATATATTCACCAATATATATTCTAAATTTTATAAGTCTAGCTCTTATAGAAAAGAAGTTACAGATTTTTGGCAGTTGAATTCATGATCCGTCTCACTTTGCGGTGGCTCGAAAACAACCGCGTCGTCCGAAGGGGGTCTCTCAGGGACCCCAAATAATTAAGAATATTGATTGAATTCTTAATTTTTTTTAAACGGATTATTCTAAGCATAAAATGAGTCAGTAATACATGATATGCCTCATATTTTGGTTTTGTTTGCGCAGACTATGCTTTCGCAGCACGTGTCACTCGCATTCCGAACATCACACCGGATGTGAGCGAGAAAAAACATCGCGCTCGTAGTAACAGTGTCAAATAATATCAATGATTATTTATACAATTTATTCTTTAGACTTTTTTAGACAAATACAAAATGTTTAAAAAAAATCCAATTAATGCGTCTTTATCTTGTTTTTGAGCTTTCGTATTCATCATTGAAAAATGTTTTATGCTGAGCTTTGAGCCATAAATACACTGATGCTTTTACATATTCATCAGAGGTGAAACTTCGTCCTCTTATATCTGTTTTTAGAGAATCGAATTAATTTATAAATATAATGTAAACCCAATGATCATTATTAAAAAGCATATTTCTTCTATGAAATGAAAATCTGCGAGCTTTCTATAATTTTTTTACATGATTTATTCATGCTTGGACTGTATTCCGATCATGGAAAACTCATAGATATTTTTTATGCTCCTGTATCTAATATTAAAACTTTGTTAAAGCTGTATATAATTCGTAAAACAATAATCTAAAATCGCAATGCACTCTTTGGTATTATAAAATTATAATAAAGCTCTTTTTAAAAGTGAATTTAGAACCAAAACTTTTTTTAGGATGGACACAAATTATTAATATTAGTGCCAATATTTTTGTTTTAAAAATCACAAGTTGTTTAATTTAAAAAAAAAATATTCAATTTAAGACTATAATCTCTCATCAACATAAAATTCACTGTTTTTTTATTTTTCGCCATTGGTGACAAAATATATTTATTTTATCGTATGCATAAACTATTCTTTAACTGAAATCTATCATCATATCATCATCATCATAGGTGTAACAGCCTTATTGTAGAGAACATTCGTCAAACATTTAAAAAAAATATTAAATGATACAGTTTGAAATTAGCTGATAAATCGGCATCTTGTTAAAATTTATTCTTTGATGGAAAGAAGTTAAAAATGGAAGAGGTTCGGAATAACACCCCTGTAACGTCCACCACACAAAATAGTTGTCGAATGACTGACAAGCCACTTATCTATTTAGTAAAAACAGAAATCCCCTTGTCGGGTGACGCACTGCGAGTAAATCCAAGGAAAAGTCTAATACTGTCTATCTGAATCGGAAGTTATTTATAACTTAACCTAATATATTAGGAGTACAATAATGAAATTCATTATCTCTCTAATAGTCTCCTTCATTATCTAAGACTGCTTCCCATCTTTCAGACAATGTTTCAATGCCTTTTCTATAAACACTTGAGCATTTGGAGTTTATGTATTTATATGATTTTCGACTACCTACAGATCTTTAAATTTTTTGTCCACTAAGAAATGTTCCATCTGCCTAAAAAGATAAAAATCTGAAGAACCAAGATCTAGTGAAACTCTCGTGTAACAGAATCACTTCTTTTCGGATCATTAAACTCAGACATTTCATTTTTATTTTCTCCGCAGTTGTCCACAATTAACTTCTGCAGTTATTGTATTTCCTAGTTTCATTAACTCATAATGGGTAATTCCATGACCTTGCAGAGGGTGAGACCAGGAACAGGTACTTCGTTTTTGATAGCTATTGTTTTTTCGCGTCACATTGTCGTACGTAATTGTTCTTGAACTGGGACCTTTAGGGATATTTTGTTGATACTTAGACGAGGATCTGATTCCACCACGGCCTTCAGCAGATCATCGTCGAATTTTGAGGGTCGAGCTTCCATCACCTGATTTAAATCGCTGGAACAAAAACTGACATCAAAAAAAGACCTAAAAAATTAGTATTTTTCAGTATACTTAATATATAATCGACAGTTGCAATTGCACTTTCAAACGCATTTCAACGGCCGTAAATTGAGTTTTATATGCTGAAGTTTAATTAATCATAAGCCGTAGGATATTAATCATCATTACATCGAGTGGCCGGCAGCTAATTAATAGTGATGGGGTTAGTTTTTATGGTTTTTACGAGTTGCAACTGTCATTTTTTCCCCACTCGCCCATATCAGACCGTGTCTGATACATTTTTATTGCGACGCCGGACACTAAATTCAGCGCAGACGTCGCGCTGATGCGACGTGCGCAATAAATAATTGCAATTAGCGCCGAATTGCAATTGCAAATTGCGCATGTGCAAAAGTTGCGGTGCATCTGCGCACACGACGTCCACTCTGTGTCCGAAGCCGATCACGTACGATTGCGCATTAGGCGATTAATTAATCGGTTTGATTGTTTTGCAAACAATGTGAGCAAAATCGACAAATGCAGTATTCAATTGCAGATTATTATTATTATTAATACTATTCCTTAACAGCAAACTGGTAAAGGCAGCTTCAGTAAAGTGCATACAGCTAATGAGAGTTGGCAGAGAGACTCAATACGTTACAATATACAGTTTATTGCCACCTGAAAAATTTTGATCAGCATGTTATTGTATTTTTGAGCAGACACATATGTATTTTTATGCAGAAATCACTGATTTGATCTGTAAAGAAAAAAAATCCAAAATCTAGATTATGATTATCAGCCACTACAACATGTTAAGTGGATTTAAAAGTCGTTGATCATCCAATAAGGCAAGAAAATCGACCTAAAATATGAGAATTGGATGCTGATCCATGGTGTGTTTTCATAATAATTCTAAAGTTTCTCAAATACATGACAAAGAGAAAGTATATAAAGCTAGTTGGTAGATGAAAACGTTAAGAAAAATAGAAGACTACATCTGATTCAATAAAAACCTTGAAGATTGATAATCTTCAAGATCGACTGATAGTCGCCTTCAACCAAATCGTGATGTATTCATCCTCGAAAATTTGTATGAAAACGTTTATGTGATGCTAGAATGCTAAAGATTCCATTAATGGAATACGTCAATAACACAACCGTCCTTCAACTTCTTCACAAGGAGCGGCAGCTTCTTGTGAAATAACAAGAACATGTAGATCGCCTACGTCCGAAAATGGGCAAATACATCCGAAGAAGAAGTTATCTGCGCTGAGGATTCTTCATTTCTTTTACACATCTCGAGAAGAGTAAAGGATAGTCTGGCAATATTTGTATTAGAAAGATGACGATTTTTTAGCTGCTCTTTAACACATTTAATCAAGTGAAGGTTATAAATTGGTTAATTTAAAGAAATTACGATCACGCTCGTTGAAGATGGTGAATCGATTCGATTGACTAAAACTTGGTAGAACTAAGCATTAAGATATATCAGACGAAAGTTGGATATCTTCTAGATACGGTGTTGGAAATGAATGCTTCCAGTCTCATAGATGAAAATATCCAGTAAACTATTATACGATCTTTAAATTTAGAGAGACTACTTAGGTTTTTCAGCTTAGAAAGACTGATTGTGATTTAACACAAAGTTTTATATAATATTTATAATAATTGTCAAAGCCTCTGAATTTATAGAGATCTAAAAGAAGATCTTTAATTACCAGTTAGAAATTGGTTTGTTAAATGTCGTTCCGGAGATAAGTCCTTGAATGATGGACCAAGGCCGGGTCACCCTTCCGACTTCGATGACGACATTTTAAATGCGATATTGGAACAAAACCCACGTCAAAGGACAAGGGAGTTGGTAGAGAGACTCAATACGTCAATACGACAATAATACAATATAATAATACAATACGACAATAACAGGCGATGAAAAATGGATCAGCTATGAAAATATTGTCCGCAAAAGACAATGTTTGCATAAGGATCGACCACCCATACTGGACCCCAAAGCCAATATCCATGGCAAGAAAATTTTATTGTGTGTTTGGTGGGATCGTCAATGAATAATTCATGAAAAACTACTGGAAAAGCGTCCTGCACTCGTCAATCGGAAAGGCGTTGTCCTTTTACACGATAACGCTGGACCACACACGGCAAAAGTCACTCAAGAAAAGGAGCTCAATTCATCTGTTTTGCCACATCCACCCTTCTCCCCAGATCTTGCTCCTATGAACTACCACCTTTTCTGTTCCTTGCATAATTTTTTGAATGGAAAAACTTTCATTAACGACGAGCAAGTCAATCAGGCCCTCGATACTTTCTTTCTGTCCAAACCCACCAAATCTTATAAGGATGGGATCTATAAATTGCCAATAAGATGGGAGAAGGTTATATTTAACAGTGGTGAATACATAATAGTTAAGTTATTTATGACTCAACCTATTATATATATTTTATTCCGCTCGTTGCAATTAGTATGAGCTTTTTTCATAGCGGTTAATTAATCCGTCAGGTGTGTTGAACCTTTGGCCGACGCGAGTCCCGCATACTAAGCGCCGATTGAAATGGCCGATGCGTCCGTGATTGAGGACCGGCATCTTCGGCGGCCAACAGCAAGTCGTGTCCAGTGAATGTGCAGTCGTGTTACGCGACTCTGCGCCTATCTATATATTACGGTATTGTGTGGAGTAACAATTTGCGTAATTCAAACGATGCGACTCGGATGCGTTCCAATGCAAATGCAACATCTACGAATTTTTATATCCAGCTCGATGGCCTGAATTCCGGCTCAATTTGATTGATTTGCGGTTTGAAAACATGTGATTTGTATAATAAACTTTCCTAATGATCCCGAACAGAATTGCTATTCAATATGGATGGTTAGATGGATGGTTGCTGAGAAACAAGAAGATGGTAGCATATAATTTTATAGAAAATATTAAAATCGCAGCCAAAAATGTATGCTTACATATTAATATTTTTTTTATTCAGAAAAAAGCTTCGTAAAAAATAATATATAATGTTCAATTATTCTAAGAAAAACAATGAATGATGATGTCGAATCTAAATACTCTGAATTAACTCGTGACTCGTACAAAATGTACTTTTATAATACTTATTGGCATCATAAGATCTAAATATAAATTATTTACCATTTATAAAATTAAATATTGTATTGCGTAAATTTATTTGAATATGTTATATTTTTTTCATCGATTTAAAAATATTTTATGATTTTGAAAATGGTATAAGTCAATTTATATTTCAAATATTTATAATATTTAGATTAATTAAGCAAATTTATAATTTTATCAATGGCTAATATTTTAAAATTAATTAAAATGAATTAACCGCTTCCTGCGCGTTGACACGAATACGCGTCAAGCAGAAGCGTCCCAATTTCTGCGCTCACGCGTTTGAAATCACATCGTCAATTATGAAAGGATCAATCTCCAGCTTATTTTGTTCCAGTTACATTCTTACTTAGCTTAATAATAGCTTTTTAATGCATTTTACGACTTTTTTTGCGTAAAAGTGCAAAAAATGTACCGAAATTAAAAAAATATAAAAATATTTTTATGTTTTTCATATACAGTCAGCCCTCCTATAGCGTTTTCTCTAAATCGCTGCTTTTTACAAAATTCCCTTGTCAACCAAAGAGCATTGACCATTATTTCGTTAGCAATGTATTATAGATTTACAAAATATCTAAATTGACCTTAAAAATATTAGAATTTAGTAGAAAACAGCGATTTACTGGAAACGTTATAGCAGGGTTGACTGTAATTGTATGCTTCAAATTAAAATACAAAAAAATACATTTTTTTGGAACGTTTTTGCAAAAATAATTCGCTTGACAAATTATAGACTTGCACCACTTTCAAAATAAACGCCTTATATATAAATTCTCTCTATTTAAAAATAGTTATTATTATATACGCACAAAGCTTAGATCAATATAAAAAATGGATTTTTCTATTTTTTTTAAATTTTCTCTATTTAAAGCTCAACTACACAACGCCATAATCTAAATTAAAAATAATGTTCAGATAAATGATTTTAATTTAATATTATCTTTAAAGCAAAATACTGTAATTTTTTTTATTTATTTGAAGAAAATTATATTTATATTAATTGACTAAAAACTCAAGTAAACTTTGATAAATACTCAATAAAATGAAAAAATAATGTACAAGTATGTGTACAGATATCCTTATGTGCATAAATAAATCGGTCTCTAACGGATTTCTTCACCACAGAGCCAGCATACCATGAGAAGGAAAACCCTAATCTGTTGACCAATAATTGGTCTAGTCTCGATACTTTTGCTCCTTTTCCTTCTTTCTAGAGGAAACTTCTTTGATGAGGTATTTCCCATGATGAAAGGATTGCGATTGCGCGACAGGTCTAATAATCACTTGCGACTTGAGACTCGTTTTGGGCAGATGTGCATATGTATGCCTGTGTATATCTATATAGGTATGTGTGTATGGTCGCTCGCCACTTGTCACTCGTGACTCGTTGTAAGCAGATAACGCCTTAGAGAAGAGAATAAACGAATACCGAGACAAACCCCCTTCCTACTTGCCTGGACACAGTCGAGAGGGTAAAATCCAATACCAACATGGTAGAAGATGTACGTCCAATGTCAGCAATGGCCAAGAGGGAAACTCTTTACAAAAAACCGCATACCAAGACGGCGGGTCCCCGCGATATAGACACAAAAGAGCCTCACGTCGCGTGTGAGACTCAGGTTCCTTTGGCCTCAACTACCATGCGAGAGTATGGTAAGGCCCATGCCCTCATCAAATGAGAGCCTTGTGGCTGGCAAATTATGATGAATTTTGAATAGGGCATAAGTATATTTAAATCCATGAACTACGTATTATTTTCTTCAATTATGTGCGCTTTACCAGTTTTATCAGTTGCCAGTATTTTTAAAATAATGTAGAATGAAATATAAATTATTCATTAATTAGTTTAATTCTGATTATTCTTAACATATCATAATTATTTCAAGATTCATTTATTGGTAATATTGAAAAATATATAGAGATTTGTCTATACTTATTATTTTTATTATTAAAAAAAAAATATATAGAAAACATAAATAGTGTATTTACGATCTCAGCTCTCATTGTAATATTTAGTAGAAACCTTGGATGTTCAAGACTGGATATGGCGTTGAAGACAGATGTTTCGCTTCTTAGTACTATACGAATAGTTAATGCTACTTGAATCGTCGAAGGAGTTAAACCAGACAACGACGCGGCAAATTCCCTATCCGACGAAGCCAGAGCCTTGTTGTAACTCTTCGAGCTGTTGAATTCAGTGTCGGGAGGATCGTCCACGACAATATTAATCACGACAAAAAACGGCGATGGATTAATATTAGCGCAGTGTATAAATCGCGAAGCACGATAAAGCTGAGCGATGCCATTTAGCATCCGAGCACGGCAATCTGCGCCACCATCGTCGTGCACCACATCCATTTTTTGCCGCCGAGTCTGTAATAGGATTTGAAATTAGTGTTGTCGTCAGGGCAGCAGTTGGCAGCGGCGGGCCGGTATATGAGCCCGGCATATCAAATGGCATGCTACGTGTGTGCCTTACATGCGCTTAGCGCAGCGGAAACACATTTGAAACATGTTTTATTAATGCGGCTGACTTAAAGGTTTACCAAATATGGCCAACACACGACTATCATATAAAACAGCTCTGCGAGCGATCCTTCTTTGCCGGCGAGCCGACGAGCCGTTGCCGAGGCGGCACCGGCCCTAGGCCCTAAATTCACTTGTCTATGCGAGATACTCTTTATTGACTCGTCGGAGGTTTTATGGAACCCGTAATTGTGAAAATGTACATTCGTCAATCGATTATCCCAACTAATTGCAACTAAGACATGATCTGAACTAATAGCGCAATAAAATGAGTCGAGATCGGGTTCTTATTAAAAATATGGATACGTTATTTTATTTATTCTTTTGATTGATGAGATTACAATTTATGCCAACTATCAGACTATAGACTAGTGTTTTAGAACATTTTCTCTACATAGACGCCTTTTAATTAAATAATTTTCTCCCAGATCCCATAGAACAGAGATGAGCAACCCGCGGCCCGTCACACCTTCTCGTGTGGCCCTTCAAAGATTTTACATTTTGACTTAAAAATTCCTAATGTCTTGCAGCTTCATTGTACATTGGGCGTAATCATAATCTTTTTCATATATATCTTTCGCCGCTATTTTAACCTTTAAGCGCCCGTGTGCCATGCGTGAGTAAGCCATTTTTTGCGAAATATTCGCGACAAAAATAATTATTTCTCTAAAACTAGTTAGCTTACGAAAATAAAAGATTATTTATAAATTCGACAATTGTCTTATTTTTTTCAACCAAACACCAGCACCAAAACTTGCACGCTTTCTAATTCTCTACGTAAAAAAAACGAATCCATTTTTATAAAAGAATCGGTCACCCCGAAGGATTAATTTTTAGGTATGGAAAAAAGCCTGTCTCCCCATTGACATATATTGTATGGTGTGGATTAAGCTGATTTATCACAGTCCGTCTATTATAACACAACGCTTATCCCAAGAGTCGACCCTGTAACGTAGATGTTCATATTACTCATTATGACAAAAATATTTATCGAAATCGAAAGTAAAATTATGGATCGGTATCTCAAAGTCATTATTTATGTAATGCTGATATTCATATTTTAAACAAAATTAGTATAAACTGATTGCAAAATCACTGGTCCCGTACGGGACCGTAGGGCATTGAACGACGCAAATCCGCGGGACCACTGAGCGTTTAAAGGTTAATACTATTAATTAGTGTTTTATTTCTTTATTTTTTTATACTAGGATTATTTTGTTAGAAAAGAGATAATTTGAGTTCATCATTCAGTATTTGTATTACTATAAGTTTCATACATGCGGCACAACATTTTTAAATTTTTAGCTGGCCCGTTGTAGAAAAAGGTTGCTCACCCCTGCCATAGAATATCAAATCACAAAAACTATTTTTATAGGAAATTGTACTAAAGTTTAGGTAAAAATTCTTCAGTTTTTTATTATGTTTGAACTCAATTACAGAATTAAAGACTTATATGAAACGTTGCATTTAATAACCTTTCTTTAATAAACAAAGTTCCATATAAATAAGTCAATTATTATTAAGTTAATCATTACTTTCGGATTATTGAGCAAAAAGCCATCATTCAGCTTTAATCGTGTTTAATGCTTTAATACACAAATGCAAAACAGAATGAAGATTTTCTTGCAAATTTTTAGTAATTAAGTGTTTTCTGGGCAACACGCAAAGCACTATCAGAATATAGGGAATTTTTTTTCTTAGAATCGCTAAAAATCCTCAATATTTTCCCACCATTGATGATGCTTCATCTAAAAATGCAGCAGTAATAATAATTATTGGAAATTAAACATTAAATAAAATTATCGTCGACCCTCAATAGACCCCTGATACACTGTAGACCCCTAACAAACTTCCATAGACCCCCGGGGATCAACTTAAACCCTTTTGGAAAACAATTATACCCGTTTTTTATAATTTTGATAGAAAATGAATCGAAATGGTTATAATTTTAATAATTATTGATCTAACACACATACACAAATACACACAAAAATGTCAAATGTGCAATTAAAATAGGCAAATACAGTAAGTCCTTGAGTTACGCAGTTAATTGGTTCCGAAGTTAAGTCGAGGAGAGCACAAAATCAGAATAGGTGAAGCTAAAACGGTCCTGCAAACACGTACGTGATTACGTTTAAGCTATAATAGGAATAGGAATCTCAAAGATGTCGCACGAAAAGGACGACCCCAAAAATTACATGATGATATCCTGAAGGCGAATGGTCTACAGTTCAGTATCATCGCATTCGTCGTATAAGAAAAGTATACAGGCAAGGAATTTGGGTTTCTCATGAATTGACGTAGACGGCGCTCGATCAACGGCGTACCATCTGCGCCTCTCTTTTGTCTCGGTATGAAGCCGATCCCTTTTGCGGCGAATTGTAACTAGAGATGAGAAGTGGGTGCTATACAATAATCCTGTACGAAAAAAACGATGACTTTCTTCCGGAGAAGTACCTGTTCCGACTCCTCGACCATCACTAACAATAAAGAAGGTCCTTGTTTGTGTGTTTTTTTGGACTTATACACTGTAAATTGCTTGAACCTGGTCAGACCGTTACAGCGACAGTGTATTGTGAACACCTCGACCAAATGCATGTATTTGCACGTATTTATTAGAAATATTGCAGGTAACAGAATATACATAAATATATTTACAGATGAGCTACATCCGGTATCGGACCAGTGTTAATTGTCTTTTTGTCCATTTCTTTTGTTCATAAATTAAAGTGTAGCTTGCAATATAATTATTCACTGCTTTTGAAACATTCGCAGATTGTTCAGGATAAGAGTTTTGAGCTTCGAGACCAGGTAATCCGTTCAATTAATTTCTCTTCTCCTGAATAAAAAGTATTCTTTTCTCAAGTACTCAAGTTTCATCAATACTTTTAATCAAACTAACGAAATCCTCATCCTCCAGATTTATATTTAGTTATTTGGTTCTTTCAACAAGATTTTGAATAACTACGTATTTTTTTTTAAATCAAGGACTTACTGTATTTATTATCCCTTAAACCGTTATGCTGTCCCTTAGGAGTTATTTGAGAATAGAGAAAAATTCATGGAAATATCTAGAATCCATACATGCCCATATGCCAACGACGAATCCTTGAACCCCTGAGAGTCGAAGAGTACATACAGCTTTGAGGCCGTCCCAGAATTCACATGTTTAAGCTGACTTATTACAAATAATAATGAAACGCTTTTTTGGCCATCCCAATTTGCCTCATTATATTTGGCTAGCAGTTTCCCTTATTCGTAAATACTAAACTATATTAAATTAGTATTGCAAAAGAATTAAGTCTTTTTGCGAAAACCCTCCTTGAGACTCTTATCCTGTAAAAACGCTGGAAAGATGATTATCCTGCTCACTCCGAACTAAGACACAAAAATAAATATATTAGAAACTCGTGTTTATCTGCATTTAAATTCTTAATTTAAATATATTAGAAATAAATACCCCTCTTTTTCTCTTTTTATGGAAGATACGTTTCAAGCACTGTCGAACAAAAAATTTAGTGCTATAAAGAGAAAAAACTCAAAAAATTAATAAATAATTAAAAACCAAATAACTTTATTTTTAAAATCGTTGTATCCAATCCAAAATTTGGTCATTTTTTACGTAAAATTTTTAAATATATTTATTTAATAGTCTTTTTCCCTAGGGCTGCACCATATATCGTGTCTGTGATTGGGCCATAAATCGTGTAAGTGATTGACCCATTAATGGTCCGTCTGTGGCTTTATAATTTATAGTTACTATTTCAGATAGGGCGTTTCTAGACGATTCTGTGACGATTAGGAGAATTTGCTATCCTTTATCACTACTAGAATGAAGTATAAATAATTACTGAAAAGATGAATATCCCAAAATAATTTTAAGCGACAAATGAGTCGGGTAGCTCCTGAAGAGAAAATCTTAAACCTTTGCCGAACTGATAAAGAAGTCAAATCTTTTGCTTATTTCGTATTTTTCATTTAAAACCAAACGATTTTTAATACAATTTTTGATTTAAAATTTTTTAATAATTTTTAAACAATTACATAAATAATATTATTTAACAAAAATACGCCATATAAGCAATAAATTCATATAAACGTATGGCTAGCTCGTTTTTTTTGTAGTTTTTTTTACGTCAACGGCACTGTAAATAAACGCCAGATGTTCACTGTTTCTAAACTAATAACTGAGTAATAATTTAGTCATAATCATGTACAATAATAACACTGTGGTGAAAATATGGTATTGATTATATCAGTTTTAACAATGACATCATACTCAATACCATAGCCATATATGGCTAATAAAAACTATGTAAAAATGATAAATTTAAGTTCTCATTTATTAAAGACATTTTAAATTCGTAAACGAATACGTTTATATTTAGTAGTGCCTGTTAATCGATCCGTCACGACGGCTCGAAACCAACGTCGCTGGCCGATGGGGTATATTTTGTAT
>JAGXCT010036394.1:140417-154603 GCA_022495035.1 Philopotamus ludificatus | reverse complement strand
AGCAAAAAATGATTATTTATATTTATTCTTCAGACTTTATTAGACAAATACAAAAAATATATTAAAAGGGTTATTCGAGAAAAATCTGGGGAAAAAAATATAGCCATATAGGGCTAATAAAAACAATGTAAAAATGATAAATTTGCAAGGTTTGGCACGGCTAGGTTAATCTTAAAAAATCATGCTAAGATTTTCTGGATAGACCTAATTTTAAAATAAACTAATTCATAAATTACTCTCTAAATTTAAATTCATCTAAACTATATCACTACAATATTATTTAAATTTTAGTCAATATCTCAAAAATGTTGGAAAGCACTGCTCTTCAATTACTCTAATTTCACAATTACACAACTGTACATATATATGAGTAGAATCAAATTATGATTTTTATAAAAAAATAATAAAAACTAGTGTAAAGTTAGTTTTCGACTTATGAGGCTTAGACATAAGTCGAAACAGTCGTAAGTCGAATTTCATACCAATCATCTGATTCAAAATTCATATTGTTAATATAACGTTTTAAAAGCTTGATCCTTAAAGTCAATCAATCTTAAACTTGAGGCCCCTAGTAGCATATAACTGGAGGGGGAGGGGGTTGTCGGTTGTTTAATGATGAGGACATAAAACTAATATCTAAAGAAAAAATATATATAATCCTATAAACTGTCTTCTACATTTGAGCCTGGCATATTCTCTAATTTCTTCACCATAAATAAATAAATAAATCCCATCGGTAAGGCTAGGCTTAAATATATTTTTATATTGAATTATAATAACTATAAAATTAATGATATGGATATTAAATAATAGATCTATTCTTTTAAATAATGTTGAATTCTCTACAATTCTTTTATGCGTCCACTCAGAAATAAAAATAACAAGAAAAGCTATATCAGATTCTAACACATTAGATGTTTTATTATTATTATATTTACACGATTTTCTCTATCACAATATTTTTATTTATCAATTTTCCTTTGAATTCATTCAATTTTTCAATAGTTTTTGACGGAACGGAAATATTAATTATTTTGATGTACGAATTTATTATGAATAAAATAATAATATTTAATTTAATTTAGTTATTTTTTCCATTATGTTTAACTATGTTAACTATACTTTTTTACTTATCTTTAATTTTATTATCTGTAATTTGAACAAAATTAAATTGAATATCTCAACAAAATGTTTCTGGCAGCCCTACACCTGAACATAGCATGGATTGGTTCGAATATTAGCTAAATTGTAAGTTGCGCCATTTCCCGCTGTCCAAATATGGCGCTACCCATAAGTCGACATGTGCTGCCATATTCCTCTCAGTGCAACTAAGATCATTACGAAAATAATTTATCGGACAAGAATTTTTTACGCGAAAAAAATTATCGAAAAATTATTGATCAATTATTGATTTCCATCACGCGCTCATTCATATATCCCGTGACGTCTCAATCATTATCGTCCGATTAAATCGAGCGGCTTATCGCACGTTGTCATCGACCTCATCGCCATTAATCAATATTCCGTTGGTTTTTCAATTTGTAAAAAAATGAAAGGGCGAAAGGATCCATCGGCCAGAGTTCCCGGGGCCTACCTGCGCCGACTGACAAACAGGTCGGCTACCTGGATCCGATCGAATCATTCGATCAAATCATCGGGGCCGGGAAAAAAAGCGATACGCTTTACATACAAACGGGGACGATGAACCTCGACAAAATTAAATAATAAATTAAAATTGAATTTCGGTATTATCGCACACGGTGCAAGATGCGATGGCGAAGATTACACGCCCGAGAATTGATTGCCTCGGCCGGGTCCGTGTAATCTGCGGACATGATTCGCAAGCTTTGACCCAATAACGACCTGGGATTAGAGATCCAGCAGGTTTAAATTAAAGGCTTTATGTTTACTCGAGCAAACAAAATTATCGTAGGGCCCCTCACACACCGGCGTGTATTTATTACGGAATTTATTATTTAATAGGAGACGAGTGGGGGAGACGCGGGGGGTGGGTCGTGGTGTTTTTCGTCGAGGGAGATAACGAATTTGTAAACAAAATGGGGAAACTAATATCGAAATTTAAATATTAATGGACGGGGATTAATTGCACTCTAGTTTGGGTCATATTCACTTTGCGCCGTGAAATTACAACGGATTACATCAAAAACAAATCAATGAATAAGCAGATTCTAAGTATTATATTTGATAATAATAAATAAAATCGTGTTAAAACAAATAATTCGTGTAGAAATATGTATTCATTTTTTTTTTGGACCGTGTATTTTTAATCGCGCCGTCCATATGGGCAGATTGTGCGGGGCACACAGGCGCCGAAAGATTAGGCGATCCAAAAGGCGCAAAGAGAGAAAATATTAATTATTAATACCGTCAATCCTTCTATAACTTTTCCTGTAAATCGCTGTTTTCTACAAAATTCTAATATTTTTAAGGTCAATTTAAATATTTCGTAAATCTATAATACATTGCCGATCGAAATAAAGGTCAATGCTCTTTGGTTGACAAGGAATTTTGTAAAATGCAGCGATTTAGAGGAAACGCGTACATCAAACCGTGTAAAAAAAAGTAGAGTGTACATTAAACTATTTGTATATTTTATTTAATTTAAATTTTCACTAAATATCAAAAGCGTAAACAAATAAAATCGATTCTCTTTTTACGTCATTTTTTTAAAAATGATATTGTTTATTTTTTAGATTAATTACTAATTTTTATAACGAATATTTCTTCAAAAATTAAATTCTTCAAAATGAAAAATCTTTCATGGATGACGTCATTAATTATTCATTGTTTATTCAAAAATAATAAAAGTATCGATACTAATGGAAATAAATGTCACTCATCTAAAATAATGCATCTTTAAATAATATATATATGTAAATCTAGTATCTAACGAATTTCTCACCAAAGAATCAGTGCCCTGAGAAGGAAAACCCTAAACTGTTGACCGATAAATGGTCAAGTCTCGATATTAATTAAACTAATTTATGTAAATTAATCTTCAAAAAAAAATTTTTGGTCTCTAACGGATTTTTCACCACAAAACTAGTTTGCCCTGGGAAGGAAAACCCTAAACTGAAAGCCGATATGCAGCCTAGTGACGATACTTTCGCTTCTCTTCTTCGTTACCAGAGGTCGATTTCTTGAGAGGGACTTTCCCACGATGAAAGGATTACTATTGCGTAATGAGGTCAATGCTCGCTTGTCATCAAGGAGGGAAAACTCTTAATACCTCAATAAAAAATATGGCCATAATCTCCGTAGCATGCATAAAAAAGAAGCCCCCACGTTATATGCGAATTACAGAATCCTTTGGCCTCGATAACTATTCGAACGTCTGCTCAGGCTCATACGCCGAGATAGTGAGTGTCTCGTGACTGGCAAATGATGATGGTGATGATGACATAATATACCTGAGAGAAGCTGTGTCTTTATTTATTTATTTTATATAAATCTTGCATTAAATTATAATATTTAGAAGTTTATATAATATATGTTCTTCTTCAAGTGCCTAGTCCATTTTCGGAGATGAGCGATCTACCGGCCCTTGTTTTTGTCCATACATTTGGCGATCTTGGCTGGAACAATTCCGGACCCTCTAGTTGTGGATGTTGTGGAAATACGACAGCTTCTTACTTCCCAACCACCGTTTATCGTCCATTTTTCCTTCCATGATGATCTGCAGAAGGCGATGCTTTGGTTCAAAAATGAGTTCAAAGTACTCGATTTTTACGATGTACCAGAAGCTCATTGTGAAGAAGTTTAATTACGGTTGTATTCCTCGAAATCACAACATTTAAAATGCTTTATACAAGGCTCGTCCATAAAGTAAGTTTCCCTGGGATCGTTTACAGAAACAAAACTTAATTTTATGGAAATATTAATTACAAAATGTTTAGCAAGTATTTTTCAAGATATTTGAGATTTGAGATATTTGTCATATCATGGGATCAACTTTTGAATACCTGGTCATAGAAATATGTTTGAAGAACTGTGTGGCAACCATCTCCGCCTCTGTGCTATTCTCAAAACGCTGACTCTGATCGGAAAGGAATTTCTTGAGGTGTAGGAAAAATGGAAATCACTGAGAACGAGGTCCATGCCGTTGAGTGTTAGAGGTTGGAGATGATTAACCCCTTGTGTGATTTGCCCGAATACAATTCGGGTAGGTATTTTGCTGACACAGTGATTTGCCCGAACTGGATTCGGGCACATCGTACACGAAACTTTTTATAGTGATCTGCCCGAATACAGCTCGGGTCATTCCCCCACCAGTCTAGAGAACGCATCGCGCGCGTTGAGTGACACGTGTCGTAATTTGATCTTTCGAGAACAATTGCCCACTTTTTTCCAAGAGGTTGACCACAGAAGTGGTTAAACATCTTCCAGCTGCAACTCATACAAGAGAGTCATTGGGTTTCTTTTCATCATGCACACTTTATCGACTTGATCAAAAGAGCTAGATTAAGAGCCTCCATCTTTAAAAGGTCTAGTATGTAAAAAGATCTTTACTAAAATCAAACGGAACTATTCACTATAAGATGTAGAGAAATGAGCTGATTTATTTTACGCTTGTCGTAAAAACTTGGAACATCAACGTCTCAATGTCTTGAGAGTGAAGAGTCATCTGCATTCGTAATGTGCTGAAGCAATAAAAAAATCATAATAGTCCGTGTCGAATCTATTATTAAAAATTAGGTATTAATTGCTCGTTTCGTTCATTAATTAAAGATTATTGTCTTGAATTATTATTTCTTCAGAGCGCAGTTAATTTAAATGATTAGTTAACCGTCACCAGGATCTGAGATAACCGCTCCATTAACGAAATTGAAATTGCTCGGTCCATTTAACGGCTCCTGTGCCAATTAAAAGTTATTTAATGAGAGCTGCATCCAGCGAGCGGGCCATGTGTGAATCAATTAAGTGCGATAATTGAATTAAGCCGCGGGCTTTAATGTGTCTTTAAAAAATTCGGAGAAGTTTTCGGGGCAATGGCTTAATTGCAGACGGTTCCGAATTTTCGTTTCGTATAATCGGATTTTTTTCGGTTATCAATCGGCGACAATAAAACACTGTTGAATGCCGACGTCGAGTTTAAACGGGGTTTGCTCTTTTACAACCGGAGGAAAACACACTTAACCTAACCTCGGGCAATTAAATAGTAATATAACCGAGGAAAAGTGCTGGGCATTTATTGCGGGAGGGGATCGAGGAAATAATTTATAATTCGATTAATTATACATCTAATGAAAATTGTTAATTAAAGACGATTTAATATGTTTTAAATTTATTTATACGATATTGCATCCAATTTAATTATTTATTTATTCAAATAAAAGTTTAATATATTTTAAAATATCCTTACGACGATCCTGTAGATCTAAAACTATTTTTTGATTTAAACAAAATTAGCTTAGAGTGTTGTAAAAAGCATAATGGATCAAATTAGATTAAATTAGGTCAGAAAAATGTTAGTTAAGGTTAAAATAGGCAATATTAGGTTAAAAATAAAACGTTAGGTTAGCCTAAATTAGGTCGCAATAATGTTAGGTTAGGTTAAATTAAAAACATTTTAGGTTAGAAAAATAATTTCATAATTTATTTATTCAAATAAAAGATTTTAGAACACTATAGTTAAATATATTTTACATTTTCGAGTATTTGAAATATCCTTACGACGATCCTGTAGATCTCAAACTAATTTTTGATTCATACAAAATTAGCTGAGATTGTTGTAAAAACCAAAATGTTAGATCAACTTAGATTAGGTCACAAAAAATGTTAGGTCAGGTTAAATAGGCAATTCCTTGTCAACCAAAATTCCCTGGCAAAATTTCTTGTCAACCAAAAAGCATTGCCCTTTATTTCGATCGGCAATGTATTGGAGATTTACGAAATATCTATATTTACCTTAAAAATATTAGAATTTTGTAGAAAGCAGCGTTTTACAGGAAACGTTATAGGAGGATTGACTGTATTAGGTTAGAAAAATAATGCGTTACATTAGAAAAAAATATATTAGGTTAAAAAAAACAAGTTAGGTTAGCAAAATTAAACGTTAGGTTAGCCTAAATTAGATCGCAAAAATGTTAGGTTAGGTTAAATTAAAATAAATAGTTTGTTAGGGAAGGGTAGAAAAATTAAACGTTATATTATCTTAGATTAGGTCATAAAAATATTGGGTTAGGTCAAATTAAAAATATTAGGCTAGAAAAAAAGATTAAAAGTAAGGGTGGAAAAATTAACCGTTAGGTTAGTGTAGATTAGGTAAAAAAATGTTAGATTAGCTAAAATTAAGCAATATTAGGTTATAAAATTAAATGATTCGTCCTTGGATTTCCAGAAATTTAATCTATATACTAGTAGAATTTATCATATTAATAGTCAATTAGTTGTGATTTAATAAAAAAAAATATTATTTTAATTTATAATAGTATTTATTAATAGATTTTTTTTAAATTTATGCAGTAGTGGTATAAAAGAGTTTAAACAACCATGTTTAATTATATTATATAGAAAATTATGCAAATTACTATTGAAAATAAAAGCTTAAATTTTAATTAACAAAGGCCCTGCGGTTCGTGTACCTAATCTCATTAGTAAAAGAAATCTTCCCGTTCTTCCGAAACTTTGCAACGCTTCTCCTCTCTCCCTCGCTCCAGTCGATATTTCGCAAGACGCCACAAGAGACCATCTTCTTCTGGCAGCTCGCTCGCTTTCTTAACGGCGAAAGGCGGCAGGGATGAGGTGTGCCACCCCATACCCCAGGGCCTTGGTCTTTCACGTCCGCGATAAGGGTTGAAGAGCTCCTTTTGAATTCTTCGCTTTTCGCTAAGTGAAATCAAATGTTGCCATCGGAGTTCAAGTGATCAACTGCTGCAATTGAATCGAACGAAGGGGTCAATAATCGAATTTAACAAAAAAAATAATAATAAAAGCTTAATTAGAAACGTTGAAACCGACGAATAATATATTTAAATAATATTGAATAATAATATTATTTTCTTGAATTTAATTCGAGTCATTTGTGGCACCCCTAAGTGACTACTCTGGGTGGCTCTCTCTTACTCATGGAAATTCTCTCCTTAGCTCATCTTATCAAGAAATTAATTCCAGAGTTGCTAACGAAGCTCTGGCCTCCAGTGCTCCCGCGGAGCTTTCGGCCACAGGAAGCCTCTCTCCACGACGCGCTTTTGCGTCTCGATCGACGCCCAAATTTGCGCAAAAAAAATCGTTTAATTCACGTTCCTAATTACGAGACGTACGCTCGATCGTTTACGATCGAATCGACACATGGGTCAAATGTCAAACGGGTCCTAATCGATTATTTTATCGAAGCCCGTCTCGACGATGCCCCGACGGCAATTACAAAATCATATTTTTTTGTGTTCCATGATCTAATTGTGTGATTGAGACGTGGTACAGTCAAATTACGGCGAGTGTACGCTCATGTCGTACTATTCAACATGTGGCATTCAATTTGACTGTACGTTTGTGTAATTTAATTGATAGTTGTACAATTATTTTCTGTTGCTGTGTATAGAGAGGGGTGTTTTTCCAGCTTGCCAAAAACGCAATCATGTCAATCATTGAATCAAATAATAATAAAGGACGGCGGGGATATACCCTCGCTCCGCTCATCCCGCGGCGGAAAATCGCCCCCCCGGAAAATCAGGGAAAATCAGCGGGGAGTGTACGCCAATCTCAATTACCGACCGATCACCGTATGACGGCGTATCATATTTATGATTACGAAATAATGTGGAAACGCGATATCTCCTCCGCCATTTGTTTAGTGCTTGCACAAATAATTTAATACGGACGGTGTTAATTTTTAAGGCTTCGCCGATGTGTATTAGGGGGTCGATGGGGGTAAGAAGTTCAATGGATGCAATATAAACGGATCATAGGCCACGCATTCACCATAAAGCGCGATAATGCTATAATGTGACGAAATTTAATTGTTTTTTACCGGTGACGTATATCGAGGACACTTTATTGTGTCTATAAATAAGAACGAGACAAAAGACGCTAAGTTTGTCATATGATATATTAATATAATAAGCGTAGCGATTTTATTATAATTAATTACATATAATTACAACCTTTTTTTTATGACTACAGATAAAATTATGCGTTTTGCCCGAAGCGCATTTTGCTATTTTTATAAATTTACATACGTGGATCGTAAATTTTGCAATAACGCTGTTCATTATATATTATTTATAGCGCTTATATAAATATTTTTTTTAATACAATAAATATTTTTTACGATGGAAATATTAAACTGCAACGGTAACGGTTAACTATCAATGTAAATACGTACTTAAATAAATCAGAGAATAATTATACTATATCTAGTTTTTATCTAATAATTTAAAATAATTTTCTAGCGCATTCTGGGATATTCTATTAATTCTTTAGGGGGTAAATATGAGACTAACAATCTACCTTATTTCTAATATATTTAATAAAAAAAAAACAGTGTCATTGTTAGTAATTAACAATAATTGTGGTTTTATCAAGCGTCTGAGGTAAGATGGTGCTTTTTGGTTAACCATTAGGGATAAATACAATAATTTACATTGACCAGGGAGTGAATGTGACTCTAACAATCTACCATTTTCATTTGAGTGAGGAGGTACTTTTGAATATACTGTGATACCATTCATCAAATGAATAAATAAATACTTAATAATCGTTTAATACTACATTAAATTATAAAAATATTATTATATATTCATTTTTAGATTATTAATATAAACGATTTGATTTTAAATATTTTGTATAGTGAAAAAAAATGTTTTTTATTTCACGATTTTGCACATTCGCGGACACTACGATGATTGCGGTCATATTTTGATGTCGTATGGGACACGGCATCAATTGACGTATTTTTCGTCTACGTCTACAGAGATGGCGGATGCAGACATAGCGAGACATTTAATTTTATAAATAATAATGTGTAATACTTTCCCAAAAATAATACAGTATCTTATATAATTTTGTATCCCCATGGAGATGTATAGGTTTTTCCTTCTATAAAAACTTACAAATACAGTCAGCCCTCCTATAATGTTTCCTCTCAGTCACTATTTTCTACAAAATGCCTTGTCAATCAAAGAGCATTGACCTTTATTTCGCCTGGGCAATGTATTATATATTACGAAATATGTAATTTGACCTCGAAAATATTAGCATTTTATAGAAAGAAGCAATTTAGAGGAAACGTTATAGGAGGGCTGACTGTATTAAAATTTAGTAATGTCAACTTCTAGAACGGGTTATCATAAGAGGGTCCAGATGGACTCCCTGGGTGTCTATATAAGTCTTAATATGGTGTACAGTGCATCAGGGGTCTATTGGGGGTCCATGATATTTTTTTCTATTTTTAAACTCCTATAACTAATATTACTGCTGATGCAGCAGATTTTTTCGATGGGGATGCTTCTCATAATGCACCAACAATGGTAGGATAAAATATCGAGGATTTTAGCGTTTTTAAATTTATAATAATTTAATTCTTTATATATAAGTTTGGTTTGTTGGCAAAAGGCAATATTTGCAGTGTTTTATTGAAATCATTAATTCTGTAATTGAGTTTTCATCTAAACCTTTAGTACAATTTCCGATAAAAATATATCACTGCTGTAGGGGGTCTATGTAAGAAAATTCTTTACTTAAAAGGGGTCTACGTAAGAAAAAGGTTGGGATTCTGTATAAACCATTGTCCTCAATATCTCATATTTAGAAATAGAGCTTTCCTTGTCCTTGACATATGTGCATAATGTATTAGAAACTTGGTTTAATTATTTTATTCCATGATTAGGATTCTAGTGAGTTTTCTACATTTTATTTTCGATTTAATTATTAGAGAATTTTATTAGATCCATCATTTCCTTTGCAAAAAAAATATATTTTTAAACCATTTTAACTTTCTTATTGAACAAATTTATTTTATCAGTGGCTTATTGTTTGGGTAGGACTAATTACTTTACCCCTTAATAATCGTATCTGTGTCATATTTTTATATAGCTGAATTTGCATTGATTTTCGAATGAACCAATGGCGTATCGATTGATTGGACTAGCGCTAAAACACCGCGTGCCATTTAAATCATAACGCGCATGCGCAAACATCCACGGCTCAATATCGCGTCGCATAACATGAGAAAATGGTTTCTGTCCGTGGATCTCACCTCAGCTGTACACGTTTCGGAATAAAAATTTTCAATTTGGAGTCTAAAACATAATAGTATATTACACGGCGTTGACGCAAAATGAGAATGCCGGTGTGCCCGGGATCCCGGGATCCCCTCTACCCTTTCCCACTTGAGCCGGGGCCCTCTCGCCCCCAGCCACTATTATTCATGCTCCTTTTGTTTTTATTGTTTCGTTGCTTCTTTTATCGTTCTCGCTACACGTTCCCGTATTCATCTCCACGTCTTCCGTTCAAATTGCATTGCGCATCTGGGCATCGTTTGGACTAATGCCCTCACCTGTCCTGGCCAAACTAACCCCCGACTCTCTGCAAATTTGCAAATAATAGAAGCGTCGTGAATGAAAGTACACACACACACGCACTGCTATTAGAAATTGTTTGATGATTAATAACGACGTGCTTCTCCTTGTGTTAAGTTTCCTTGGGGGGAGTTTACCCTAAAAATGAATCCCGCAGAGAATGTCTATGAATAGATTTGCATGCTACGGGCACATGCATTATGTGCAAGAAATATATATATATTTTTTTTGCTCTCTGGAAATATTACTTTGCAATAATTTGCAGAGTGGAAATCAATAAGAAATTAGTACCGGGGGGGATTTGTAATGAGAATCGGCGCTACCTATTGTTTCAGAAACGCATTATATTATGCGAGGGAATTAAAATGCCATTAGCGAGAATTGCATACAGAGATGATATATTCAATCCAGTGGTTTCGAATGTTGAAGACGTCGTAACAATAAAATATCTGAGATAATTGAACATTTATGATCCTTTTAAAGAATATGGGATGGTTGGATCCAGGAACACCACTAATTGGACCCCTCTAATGTCCGATTCATGATTATCGACGAAGCGGTAGGTAATTCTTAAGAAGATTGTAGTACAAACATCTGGTGTTAAAATGTTATGGCTTTAATACGTAACTTGAAAATTGAACTACCATCTTCAACATTGGTCTTTATTTCTATCTATAGATCTACATTAACAAAAGCTGAGTTCGATATCTTTGTACAACTGATACAGCTCTTCGTTTTTTTAGATATGTTATTCAAAATCATCCATTCTCAGATGTCCATTTTACGGACCGTTAGAATCCAATATTGATCTGATGAGGATTAGATGTACCTTGAGTTTGGTATGTGACCATTGAGCTGAGTTATACATGCATATAAATTCCTAGACTAAGGTTTCCTAACTTTTATCCTACACAGACCCCTTTTAAGTAAATAATTTTCTTCATAGACCCCCTACATTTTTTCTCTGATCTACAGTAGGAATGTACATACGGGTGGCAATGCAAAAATGCAAAACTGAATGAAGATTTTTTTGCAATTTTTTGTCAATTAAGTGTTGCCTGTGCATCCCACAGTGCACTGTCAAGATATCAAGATTTTTTTATTTAGAAATCTTCAATATTGTTCCACTATTGATGAGCACTATCAACAGCAATATTAGTTATAAAAAATTGAAATAGAAAAATTGATCATCAATCTCCAGCAGACCCCTGGAATACTATAGACCCTTTCATAGACCCCCCAGGGGGTCCACTTGGTCACGTTGACGGATTAGAAGCTCTTATTGTCGAACTGCCTACTGTACTCGTCACATAAAATGGGTTTTCTACATTTACGTAGGTCCAGCTGTGGAAATTTCTTCAACCCATCTAACATTGTTTATGTTAGTATGCTCTTTTTCAGTACCCCATTGTCTCTCAAAATTCTCAGTTCTTGTATAGAAGCTGGAGTTTTTTTTATTATATTCCTCATCCATGACATCTTTAATATTTTTCGCTTCTAAAATATGCAAGTTTCCTAGAAAAATGTTTGTAAAAGTAGCTAAGATTATTTAAGAGATTGTTACTGACGAAAGTTCTGAAGCAGGACTTCAGATTATTGAAACGTAGTAGAAGGAGAGTCTTATTGCAGATTTTTCTACTTGTTTCTAGTATAGATTTTGAAGAACTGCGATGAAAATCTCAATCTAAACATTTTTATTGTTATAAAGTTTTTCTAAATACTTTTTTTAGGTTTTAAGTAAAGTTTTCTGTTGATTACACAATGATTAAAAATATCATAATTTTAGTGGTATGTTTTATTAGATATTCTGTGGTTGTGTGGACCACATTTTGATTCTACCTATGTCATCCACTTTTTGATTTATTCCAGCAAGGCTTAGTCGATTTGAGTACTCGGCGCATATTTCCCAAGAGTATCCCGGCGGGCGGGCGGGGGTGAAGAGGCGGGGGGCGGGGCCGGAAGCCAGTGTGTCGGGGAGGCTTTGGCGCCTTCGTACGCCGCGAAAAAGGCGGAAGTGGGTGGGGGGATGGTGGTGTCTCCACCCCGAAACCTCTCGCCCACTCCGCCCCCCGTCCGCGGATGAAATATAATAAGTGTAAGGCCCGTGGAAAATAAGAAAAAGGTAAGATGAAAATGCGCCGCATGGAAAGCGAATCGGATCAGCGTATATTTTTCCAGCGGAATAACCATTTTTCATCGCCACTATCGTCAGTATCATCGATAAGCATCCGATGTTATGAGATGGGAAAAAGAATGTATTTGGGGACGCCTGACGTCACGCGGGAGGAGGGTAGATGTCTGCACACACGTGGGAGATATGGGGACGGGACAAAAGCGAGAAAACTCGTATAGTTGCGCTGGAAAAACTCGTATGGCTTTTCCGAGTTTTCCATTCGTCACCATCGGGGGTAGGGGTGGAGGCGGTGGGCGGCGCAGAATCCAATCTCCTTACGCTCCACTCTTTCTTATGGGATTCGTATGTATGTGTATAGAACATACCTGAACGTACTATTGAGAAATGAGAAAAAATACTAGATTCTCATCTCTTTTCGCACGACTAATCACTGATGGCTACAAATTTTCAGTGGAATAACATATTATTTTATCTCATGACGATGCATGAATAAAATTAAATACAATTTCAATGCATCTAGCGAGCAGCTGGCAATAAATATTAATAAATATCTGCCCTAATAGGGTTATTAGCCCGTTAATTAAAATGCCAAGTCATAATTAATGTTTCCTGTGCGCAATTGCATTTTTATTTTACATTTATCGGCCGTACGCACAATGTATACGGTTCAATTTTGACTTTTCCCCACGAAAACCGGGAATAATTTGCATAAAATTACGCTTAAATTGCGGCTATCGGCTCTCGCGTAATAATTTCACATTAATTTATAAGATTTTGATAGGTCGCAATGAATTATTGCAATAATGCGGCAACAAGTTGACGATGGGGGTCCACGTTTATTTTGTTAATATATTTTATGCGGCTCCTGAATAATGCTGCACTCGTTATTTACGACCGTGTATTGATATGCGCGCCGTGTGACGTTTATAGCCTTAACCTTTCTCGTATTGCACTTTTTAAAAGTATTAAATTGTGTGAACTTTTCACAAAGTAAACATATATTTTTTGTTAATTTAATTTAATAGCACTGCTAAATTTATGGCCAAAATTATGGCAATATAATTGAAATTGTTTATTTTTTATCGACATTTTGCAGTAATTTTATGTTCCGTATCATACATTCCATTTATTCATGAATAATAATAAATATATTAATACTTGAAATGTTTTATAAAAATAAAAAAAAAAAACAATTTTTGCAATACAGTACATTTTTTTGGCAATTAACTGTTTATTTTTTTTATTATACATACATCAACGTCCAATAATAGCTCAAGAATGAGAGTATATTTTATAAATTTACATAAAAAAATACAATAATTAAAAACAGGCATAAGAAAAACCGGATAGGGAAAACTCGCGAAATTTAATGACGCATAATATTCACAACAAAAAAGAGCGTTTTATTTAAAGTATGATTATTATACATACTTAGAAAGTATATTCGTTTTATAATGTAAGACTATATTTATTCGTCATTGAGTATTTAATTTTATTTATTTGACGACGGATTA
>JAGXCT010036394.1:107497-139661 GCA_022495035.1 Philopotamus ludificatus | reverse complement strand
AACCTTACAAAGAAATCGCTTGGACAGAGAGGTCCCATAGAATACTCTGGACGTCCACAATTTCTTGTGGATGGAGATTATCTTTCTAACCAAATATTCAATGTAGACGAGACGAGTTTCTTTTGGAAAAATGTCTTATCGTCCTTCGATTATCGAAGGAAGAATCAGTCATCCATGGATATAAACCATTCAAAATCCCTCTACTTTCGAACATTCATCATTCGCACACATTTTCAGGAACCAATTATGTATGAAAGTCGAGAGCCGCTTGTATTACTATTGCGTTAACAAAAAAACAATGAGCATTATCATATATTACATCTTTTTTTCTAGTTATGTGTTCGTAGAATTTTTTCCAGGAACATTGTCGTGATTTAATCTTGACATCTATTTCCTTGAAGTTGGACGTTTACAATATTGTTCAGAGCATTCATGGAACTCTAAGTAGTGATCCATCCTTCATCAATCTGCCGTCATGGTGGTCCAGATCCTCATTCCGTGTAAAAACAGACGGATAAGACTTTACAAGATCGTTTGTGTCGATCATCCAGATGCTTATCATTGCAACGAGACTTGAAGCATTTATCTTGTTTTTCCTAGATATTCTATGACAGGGATGGCGAACCTTTTTAGGTCCACGTGCCAAAAAACCCTTAAATATTATTTCTCGATTGTGTGGGGGCCCAGGCAATAAAAAAAATAATCTGAAAATAGTGACTCATAAGCATATGTAGAAGACAAAATTGATAATATTGCCCTCAATATTTTTTTTAACTCGGTAAAGATTTCTGGAATGGCGTTCCAAGTTCTCATTATTTCTTCTTCTGCATTTTTATTAATTATGTTCGCTAATCGATCGCTTTCAATTATTTCCAAATCTTTTCTCAAATCAACATTTTTTTGTTGTCATATCGAACTCGGATTGGAATTGATAAATTGCATTTCAATCTCTTCCAGATTTAGCCACTCGAAAATCTACCCATAAGTAATGTCGTTTTTTTTTCAATGAAATTCAAAACAATTTTTTTTATACCTTATTTAACTTTTCTTATACAAAATAATTCCCCATATTATCTATAACCTTCTGCCACCTTTATTTCAAATCATCCATGCCCTTCTTGTAAAACTCTGCGGGTTTTGACTGAAAATAGTCTGAAAGGGCTGTATTCACCTCTTCTAAGGAATTTAAATTGTGATCTCTTAAAAAATGTTCCATAGAACGAAATAAGTAAAAATCGGGATGGTGCGAGATCCGGCGAGTATGAAGGATGCAACAGGGTGACCCATCCAAGATCCTGAATTTTTTCACACGTAAATTTCTCAAAATGAGGTCGCGCGTGAATGCGTCTGGGACCCAAAAACCTTCTTTTTGAATCTTTCCCAACTTTTTAGAATCCACTGGGTACTGGACCAAGATGTACCGACCTTTTCCGATAATTTTTCTCAATAGTCAGCATCGGGTTGTCTTCGATTGCAGAATCTACGGCTGCTTCATCCGCCTGGACGGGTCGTTCAAGTAACTCGAACCTCGCAGTGGACGTGGTCGTCCACTTCGAGGCACAAATCACCAGATTGAAATTTTTTGTACCATCGTTGGCATTTCCTGACATCCAATATGTCACCGAAAATCTCGCAAATATCCTTCGTAGCCTCTGTCGCTTTCTTTTTCAAATGATATTGAAAAGTATATGTGCCCAATAGATGTTGTTCCGATGGACACGTCTCTCCCATTGTTGTCAGAGGGATAAAGAAACCGTTTTTTTTGTCTAAAGGCCACAAGCATGTAGCCGCTACACAAGAGCAACTTATAACACGTCCTTACTGCTTAACAGATTGAAGGAGACTATTTTAAAGATGGCGCATCGAAAAAACGACATTACTTATGGGTATTATATATAACTGACGAAGTTCTGCATACTACTATCCCAGTACATAAAACACATACTGCTTTTTCGCCTTTGTTAATCATGCCACACTCTTCAGTCCACCAACTTTGAAAGTCTCTGCGATTCGTTCCTGATACTTTTTTATTTCCACAAGCCATGTTGAATATGATTTATTCAGAAATCCTCGGGCACGCGTGCCCTAGGTTCGCTATCCCTGTTTTGTGATACGTATGCGTATTTGTAGGTAGAAAAGATTGATCCCACGAACTCTCTCATGAAAATCCATCTGAGTATGTAGGTTTCGGCGCGAAATGTAGAAATATTAGAAATGCATTCTATGCAAATATCTGCAAAATTTTAATTACCAGCTATCGGCTTGTCAAACAATGACACGCTCTGCGGGCCGAAATTGTTTTCCCCAGAAATAATTATGTACGGGTCATTTATTACCCGGTGCCTTGTCAGAGACACACACACACGGACCACAATGCCTCATTAATTAACGGCCCATTGTCCCGGGCGTGCGTGTGTGCGTGCGCCTGCGCACTGTTCATTAGCGCCGGCTACGTTCGTTTCGACATTTTTGCGGGACATGTGTCGCCGACACCTAGAAACACCTCCTCATCGGCCTCACGGGTCACTACCACCCCCTGTGCGGGTAGCGCGGCGGAGATTAGCCGCGGCGAATGTAATATCGCACTTTTAGCCAACATTAAAACAATATTTGCGCCGTACCTGTGTGTGCGGGGCCGTGCAATATCCTTTGTTCAATTTCCGAGCCAAATCCCTTATTGTTTTTGAGCGCTTACATATTAAGAAAGTGCTTTTAACTGTACGCCGGATGAAAAATATGAAAACTTTTGCTACAAATGGCGGCTCGCATATGCTCCCTGAAGTGACGAAGAAACTGCCGGAGTTGGGGATAGAACAAAGGAGGGCCGAATAACGTTCCTCGCCTCCATTGTGACCTGTGTATGTATGTATAACGGGTGTGTGTGTGTGCTTGTGGAGTTAGGGCTTTTTGTACGGGACAGCTTCTCCGGTTATTGCCACGCGTATTGTTTTACTGGCGGTTATTAAAATTACGCATCACTTGCCGCCACTGCATTACCCCCGCTATAATTCGCTAAGGACTTCGCTTAAAAAAGGCAACAATGTATTCCAGACAATGTGGAGTTGGATTCAAGACGCGTGAAGATTGCTTCTAATAACATTGTTTTTTAAATCAAACCATAAGCCGGAATGATCATTTGCCGTCTTTTTATTTATTTATTTTTCAAGAAAATGCGTGATTAGCATTACAGAATAACCCAGGTCGCCAATCACGCATAAAACCATATAATAATATGAAAAAATCTATCTACAAAATGGCTATATTTGACATCGAATATATCTACATCATCATCATCATCATTTGCCAGTCACAAGGCTCTCACTCGCTGAGGGCATGGACCTTACCAGACTCTCGCATGGTAGTTGAGGCCAAAGGAACCTGAGTCTCACACGTGACGTGAGGGCTCCCTTTTCGTGTCCATACCGTGGGGACCCGAGCCGTCTTGTTATGCTGTTTTTTGTAAAGAGTTTCCCTCTCTTCGCCATTGCTGGCATTAGACGTACATCTTCTACCATGTTGGTATTGGATTTTACCCTCTCGACTGTGTCCAGGCAAGTAGGAGCGGTTTTGTCTCAGTATTCGTTTGTTCTCTTCTCTAAGGCGTTATCTGCTTATAACGAGTCACGAGTGACAAGTAGCGAGCGACCACACACACACACACACACCTATATAGATATACGCAGGCATACATATGCACATACAGTCTCAAGTAGCCGGTCGCAAGTGATTATTAGCCCTGTTGCGCAATAGCAATCCTTTCATCATGGGAAAGACCTCCTTAGAGAAGGGTCCCGTAGAAAGAAGGAAGAGGAGCGAAAGTATCGAGACTAGACCGATTATTGGTCAACAGATTAGGGTTTTCCTTCCCAGGGTATACTGGCTCTACATATTCGGTCATAAGTGGCTGATCAGAGTAATAATAGCTCTGGTTACCAGAGAATTTCTGAGAGGATCTGTCCTCACATTTGGCGGGATAAAAAGCACACGCCCATAAGGGCAACTCGCACAGTACAAGCGTGTTATGTACAGTACAAGCGTGTTATGTACGCCAACCAACAGCTTGAAGAAGTGTTTTGCCAAGTAAATCGACCTTCTTTTCTCAAGGTTTACATACCCCAGCCAGCCCTGTACCCATGCGCTGGGGTATAAACTTGGGTAGAATCCAAACTCCCTCATGTAGAGATACCTAAGAAATTTCTTCTGCATCTTCTCTAATCTGAAGGAATTTGAGGCATCATAAGGTGCCCATATATAGGAAGCTGATTCAAGCAATCTCCGAACCGATGATTGGTATAGCACTCGTATGACTAAGGTGCTACGTATGTGATGAGAATTTCTCAAGACGAAGCCCAACATTCTTCATGATCTCATACACACGTCCGATACATCTTTGATTGAATCAGATCCTCTCCAAAATATAGAAGAATTGTCAAATAAATTCTCATCTTCAACTTTGACAACACATAAACATTTAAAAGTACTTGGATAATGTAAAGAAAAAAAACAATGGCTTTCTAAGAAACAAACCCTCGTTTCAAAGTCCAAGCCAGGATTGACACTTGCAGGTCCCATAAACCAAACTTACTCTGAATTTCTATCGCATCCTCCATATTCGCCAGATTTAGCACCCTCTGATTACTACATATTTCGATCTTTAGAGCATTCATTAAAAGACAAAAAATGGAAAATGGAGTCACAAATCATTTAGATTTATAATTTTAGTCGAAATCATTTAGTTTTTTACAAAAAGGAGATAAAAAACTTGCGAAAATGGTATAAGTTAGTTGGCAATAATAAAAGCTATTATATTTTATATAGACTTTTAAGTTTTAAGTTAGAAAAAATGGATTTCTTTCGAGATGACCTAATAGTAGTAGTAAAAAATATGTGGGGTTAGACCAAAAAACCTTAGTTAAACAATAGTTATTTTCTCCCTTTATATTTTTAATTATATTTAAATACTTTATTCAAATTTTATTAATAAGGAAAACCTGTAAAATTAAATAATACGTCCTCCAAATATGGGATTAATCACGTCAATGGTATGCTTAAAAATCGTCGGGTTGGATATTTGTGTTCGCCAACAAACATAAGACGTCGAATCTGCACATTTTCGCCGACACATTTAGAAATAAATCTAAAAAGGCCAAGAGTGGGAACGGAATACAAAATGGCGGACGACATTTTCGCCTTTTTTCCATCGCCGGCTGAAAATTCTTCAAAGCCCTTTTCCCCACGGCCCCCACTGTACTGGCACAGTGGCGCGGCCCGGATCAAACGGCGCTTACGAGACACGGGCCGGGATTGGTGCTTATCGAACTGAATTTATTTGATTTTCTAATCATATATTGATTGCAGCCGCCTGGGGAATTTTATTTCCAAGCCCGAATAACAAGAAAAAAATTAATATCGGACGAACATTTCGACTGAAATGTCTGGCGAGGTTGAAATTTTTTATTTATCGTAAATATATAATTTTTTTATGTTTTTACGTAGTCATAGAAACTCAGATTTATATTTAAGATATTTTTTTTTAATATGAGCATATAAAAATGTTTGGTATGTTTTATACGTGGAAGAAAACTCATATCATTTGATGAGCTCGCTCGAACGTATTATACGTAGGTCGACTTTGTCGCGTTTTATTACAAAGGCTTGGGAGAAGAAGGCTTGTGAGGTTGGGGAGGGGCACTGGGACGGGGTGCTGGGGGGACCAAGATGGAGAGAGAGTTGGAATACATTAAGGGGGCGATAGGATAAAAAAGTACTACAATATTACATCTCGCGAGTATAATGGAGGCATGGAGAGGAGAGATGTCATCTGGAATATGAAATATGAGATTTAGATAGATTGCTCGTCGCCCGCTTAGAGAGACTCTAATGGAGAATTCGCTGGCAAGTCGAACGGAAAAATACGTATTTCATTTGGATATTATTATTTTCCTTTTTTCTTGCTCCATCGGGGAAAACGAGGACGCGTCGACCCCGGGCGTCCTTTGTTTGGCGGGCACAATAGAAAATTTGGACGCGGCAAAAAAAAATGTAAACCATACTATCCAATAATTATCGCCGTGGAAATGGCTGAAAATGGGACACAACTATTTTAACACGGTTATGTAATAACACTATTTATGAAAATTTATTAAATAATCACTTTTCATAGAAAAGATTGAAACAAATAAATAAGTGACTCGACAATCATTTTCTCTAAAATATGTTAATTTTATTCAAAATTGTCAAATATATTTCATCCTTTTTAACATGACATGCTGTAAACAACTCTTTCATCCATAAAACAATATTTTTTTCTGCTACTGATATTTATTTTAATAAAATAGAGAGCTAAGAGTCCGCTGTAGCTAAATCAGTTGTATTTTCTAGCAACTTTTTGCTATAAACACGTAAAGTTTTACTTTAGAATGGATGATCTAGATTTAAGAAGTAAATATCATGGTAGTTTAATCGAATAAATAGTGGTCCAATTAGAACACTTACGTGAAGGGGACAATAGTCAAAAATACAGTTCCAAAAATGGTTTGTGAAGTTTCTTTCAGAACATTCATCTTGAGTTGCCACCCTCAAGACTAAGGATCGTTACCATTTTTGATCCGAATCTTCTTGATTTTAGATGTCTGGGATCCTTCTGGGATACATTCTGCGTCTTGCATTACGTGACGGATAAATCCAGGCTATCGTTTACTTAGCGAGTTGTCTAAAGTATCGAAGAATCCTTAATCCGAAGAGACATCTAGTAGAAAGTCGTTTCCCACGTTTGAGGGTTTAATGATCCATGGTATTCCAAATTGTCGACAGCTTTGACATCATATTTTTAGCCATCCCTATTCGCCTTCTGATTTCTGGCTAACAATTTATGTTACTTGCTAGTAGAGATATAAAAATTCTTCAACCATCTTCAACTCGAGTCCTAGTTTTTTACTTTCACAGAAAAATCTTTTGAGTAGCTCGTCTATTTCGTTGTAGTATCGTCCGCATATCTTAGATTGGACATTTGTTATCTCGTTTCCTGTTCAGGACAAATAACTTAAAAAAATGAAGAACGATTTGATCGTTCTGAAGCTTCTTATGCAGACGTTTTTATGAAGATAATGAGACAAATCGTTACACTATATGACTTCAAAGCAGTCAAAACTTTCCTTAAAGAAGATCATAGTCAAGTTCTACGGAACCCTCATCAGTACTTTAATACAGATGTACTTTTTCTTCTTCAAGTGCTTCATTCGTTTACGGATGGATGTAGGTGATCGACACGCTCTTTTTCTCTAATAATTATTGGTTTTTGGCGATCTCGAATAATTATTGAGTTCCCAATCCGGTCCAGTTACGAATGTTGTGGAGCCACGATAGCTTTTTTCTTTCCAACCATCGTTTACATTTTACTAGTCCCTCCATGATGGTCTGCAAAAAGCGATTCTTTAATCCACGAATGATGTTTGAACTTGACGTGTTTTGACACTGTCCAGAAGTTCCAGCACCTAGTAACGAAGTTGTACTCTTGACGTGGTCCGTCCATGGCATCTTCAACATTCTTCGGTAGCACCATTTCAGACGCTTCCAGCCTGTTATTGTTCTCTATAAGCAATGACTATGTCTTGCAATCATATGGAAGTGCAGTGCACATAGAGTACATACGAATCTTCAAGAAGTGTCGATGAAATAAAGAGTTGTAGTACAGTCAGTCCTCCTATAATATTTCCTCTAAATTGCTTCTTTCTACAAAATGCTAATATTTTCGAGGTCAAATTACCATATTTCGTAAATATATAATACATTGCCCAGCGAAATAAAGGTCAATGCTCTTTAATTGACAAGGCATTTTGTAGAAAATAGTGATTGAGAGGAAACGTTATAGGAGGGCTGACTGTACTTGCCGTAAAAAGGCGTATAAGTTCAACAAGCTTTTGTAACCTCATAAGAATGAAATACTAAGGTTAATGTGTCTGGATTGTATTCAGCGAGATCCCTCATTTTTAGGACCGATCAGAAGATGGAGTAATGTTGATGCGAATCATGTAAAATGAAGGGTGTTGCTATATAAACCAAGGGCTACAAGGCAAATCCTCTCTAAGCATACATACATAAGTGGCGTTTTTTGTGGCGTATTAACCCTGAGGCGGGTCTTTGCCACCCGTAGGACACCTCCGTCTCAAGCTGATGTCATGACTGTGACGGACGTTCTCCAGGTTATCTTGGCACTTCGAATACGGATCAGGTCGCCAGCCATGCGCCCGGGAGCCGAGCTGCCAACGCGCGGATTGTAACAATAATAATCAGACGAGGCCAATTTGTATTTGATCAGGTGCTACGGGCACCTCATGTAGTACACACCTCACCGAACTGGCCTGGATAGCGGCCTGAGCTTATGATTAGCTTTTGAGCTCACAAGATGTACTAAATGGTAAACATTGGAAGTCATTATCATCAGTATTGATTTATTTGTTTAATAGTCAGGGTAATCTGACTCGGCTTAATATCTCAGAGTAGAGAAGTTTAACCGATGCGTATATATTTTAGGTAACATCCAGCATATATCCACGTCACGATAAAAAGCTATAGCGTGCACCACTATCACGAGAGCTTTTTCTAGATCCTCCTACGTTACGCACACCACTACGCAGCTGCGCGCGTCGACAGAGACAAAACGGTTGCCATAGTGCACTCTGGCGCTGCTGCATGTTGCATCGCTGCCCGATCGTGCATACAAAGCATTCGGCCCTACTTTATCTGACACGTTTATTACATTAACATATCAGCTGGATGCTGGGCTGAGGGCTTATTAACATTCAATGTTACATCAGAGTGGACGGAGACACCGCACGGCATTATTTGGGCGCAGCTCAGATTCGTATTAAGATTGGGCGGCGAAAGGCGACGCTGATGGACATACCGTCCGTCCAACCAGTTTGCCGCACGATGAGTAAATTGTTTTAGAAAATTCCTATGACATGTCGAATGCGTTTGCAGATAAGCCGGGATGGCGCAACGGTGGGGCAACGACCGACGTTCTTCGGGAGCGGCGGAGATCCTCGCCGGTCCAGATGTGCCCAGTCACACGTCTTCCGAGGTTACGGTGCTGGCCGGTCACGGCGGCACCGCTAGATTCCCAGAATCGCTTCAATTTTTCTAACAAATCACAATTGATCTATCAGTGTTAACGCACGAGGAGCGCGGCGGGGGGGAGCGCCGCGGCCGCACCCACGGACGCAACGGGTTGAAAGCTTTCCAAAATAAATAATCACCATAATAATGGTAAATGACCTGACATAATAGGGCATATATCAATTCAACAGGAAAACATCGGTTCCAGAAACAAAACTGCCTCACGCACGTCGTCACGCACGTCTGCGCGGTTATCGACTCCGCGCCTACGCCGCCCGTGACTCAGCGGGATGATGCCGAGTCATGGCCGGAATCTTTTATACGCTCGAAGCATTGAAAAAAAAATGACAATTATGGATAGGACATTGCTTGAAATATCGCATTTTTAAGTAATCTACGACCCATCACATTTGATAGTGAAGAAAGCTTTGAATGGTTAACAAGAAGGTCATATCAACCAATGAAAGATGATCTTAAATCTTCGCTAATACAACAAGGTGGCAAAGAGCAGACGATATCATCTAATACAACGATTTCAAGGACGTTAATATTCAGAGAAGAAGAGGTCAATCTTCAAAAAGCTAAACTACATACATACATAAGTGAACTTCTAACCCTGAGCCGGATCTTTGTCACGTGGAGAACACTACGCGATCTCCAGCAGAGACACGCTCGTCCCAACCCTGATGCCAAGAGTGTGGTGGTGGTCTTCCAGGTTATTTAGGCTCGTGATGCTGGGTGATGCTAGGAATCGTATGATGTATTAATATTTGAAGGTGTCGATATTCGTAATGATTATTATTATTTAAATGGCCTTCTATACCAAAGTGGGTCTTTGCCACATGGAGGACACTACGCCATCTCCACCGGTCCAGGGCATATTCTATCCACCTGCCAAGCACCAGCCGAGGCGTCCGTACGTCCGTTTCAACCCTGGGGCCAGGACTGAGATGGTCGTCCTTATTGTTAGCTAAGCTTTTCGATACGAATCAGGTCGCCAGCCATGAGCCCGGGAGCCGAGCTGTCAACGCGCGGATTGTAACAATAATAATCAGACAAAACTAAGGTCAATTCGTATTTAATTCACGGTCTGCTCAGGTGTGACGGCCACCTCTTGTAGTAGACACGTCAACGAATTGACCTGGATAGCGGCCTGGAACCTCATAGATCCGTAGAATCCAATCGCCATTTCCGCTACGTCCAATACAAACACGCGACAACTGTTACTCTATCTCTAGACTACGTATTATTAAACTGAAGATCGACTCATTCTACCTAGTATTTGCCTCCTGTTGTCGCTGTTGACGCTCCATCATTGGAACTTAGCGGAAGATAGAGCGATATGGCAGAAGTCCAGATAAAATGGAGAAGAGTTTTGTATGAGGCCAGGACCCTTCTATCTTGTAACAATTAGCTGTAGAAAAGTTACGGAAGTGTTTTATAAAATTTAGAAGATCTCAGTCCTTGTGTAGAAGCAATAGATCTAAATCGTTGGTATTCTTCAACATCACATGGTGAAACGCTTGCAACGTTTCTAGAGTACATATATATAAAACCATATTTTATTTTTAAGGTACGTAGTTGACATGATCGTAGTGTTTTATTGTAATTTGTAGCCTTGTAACAACACTTCACTGTACTAGATCAAGAGAGAAGGATAGAAGAAGAATCATCACGGTCGCGTTTTATTCACATCCAATGACTGTAACATTATCTACAATGTAGATGTACGGAAAATGCCCTCAAACACTTCACCGGAAGAAAAAAGTAGTGTTTTGAGGTATACAATGCTTCATCCATCGAATTTTAGCTTTAATTCCATTCTTCAGTCAAGAGTTTGTACACCGTCTGAGTCTTAGATGGTTTCTCTCAGATTTGCACTCTATTACAGCCACGGAAGCTGTCTTAAAGAATTAAATTCAGGTTATTTTGATGCGAAAACTAACTGTGGTAAACTCTCTTCAACCAATGTCTTCGTCAGATCAGCAGAACGGCGCGAAAACAACGATGGGGGTCTCTCGGAGACCTCAAGCATTTCTAGTCAAGATATTGACGAGTTCATCGTCAATATCTTGACTTTTTTTAATAAATATATTATTCTAAAAAAAGTCATTCATTATATGCTTTATAATTAGGTCGATCTTTTGGATTTTTTTCACTAATCAATGACGCGTTAATGACAACCGGCTCTCGCCGCACGTGTCAACAGCACGTTTCACTCGCAATTGGCATATCGTGCCGGATGCGATTGAGAAAAAACATCGCATGCTTGACAACAGAAGCAAATTTTTTTTGTCGCAATTGCAGATAATAAAGGATAATGATTATTTGTAATATTTATACTTGATAATAATAATAATATATTAATAATCTAAATTACACCAAAAAAGAACCATGCAAACATTTCAAATAATAATTTAGTTTTATTAATTTCCTACGTATGTTCAAATTTGTAATACTTTTTTATTACACCATCATACTATGTATAGTTATGGTATATTTTCGTTCAGATTCCATACGTATATGTGCACATATTCCCCCAAAAAGTATACGTATATACGAACATCCATATGCTCATATGTAGCACCCTGCCAAAATACAAAAATGGCCGAACACGTTCTTCTGGCGGAGATAGTAGACGGATAGAGTTCGGCGCAGGCGTATATGACGTTATCAATACGAGAGGGTCACACGCATACACGAGTGAAAGGCTTTCGCGCCTACTCTTTCTACTTTCTTCCATTCTTCGCTCTTCTTTCTTCTCCTCGCCATTCACACTTGTGCGCATCGCTTGTTTACCGCTCCGATGCGGCCCAAAAGTAATGTGCTCACAGAAAATCTGCGTTCAATCAGGGCCAGAAATGTGGAGCGGGCCCGTGTGGAATTTAAGGAAAATGGAAAATTATCGTGGGGGCAAATGCGAGCATCGAATCAGCGAATGCAATTATCTGTTTTTGGAAACATCTGCTCTCAAAATCATGCAAATGAACATATGCACATTTATTGATTTGAATTAATTTATTTACTTTGTCTGAAAACATTTCTTTTTTAAATGAAGTCGATAAAGTAGAGCTTTAAATTATCAATAACCTATCTAGCAATTTTTGGTAAAATACAACAAATGCGGGATTATTGACCATTGTTTTTAGCGGGACAATAAAAAATAACGATGAATGTGAGAACGTTAGATCGGGGTTCCATTGTAAGTTATATGTAAATTACGGTTTTCTAATACAAACATATAAGATAATTATTAAATACAGTGAACCCTCCTATAACGCTTCCTTTTCTATAACAAGTGTAATAGTACCTCCTATACCGCTCCCTCCTAGAGCGTAAATTTTCTAGGTCATATTACATATTTCGTAAATATGTTTAAATAAAAATAGGCGCGCGAAATAAAAAAAAAAATCTGCCAATGTCAAAATACGGTCGAAAAAATGCCTGTAGATTTTTAATAAACCTATTATTTGACATTATAGAAAAAACTTATAAACAAAGCAACTTAATTCGATAATTATTAAAATAGATAAAATCATAAAATTGCGTTTTAACCAAACCCATCATCCATCACAGCGTCTCAAAAATAAATACGTCGTCCGAAGGGGGTCGCTCAGGGACCCCAAGCATTTCAAGTCAAGATATTGATTTAAAAATGAATTATTCTACGGATAAATATAGTTATTTATGATACGCTTTATAATTTGGTCGTTATTTTGGATTTCTTAACTAATCAATAATGCGTAAATGACAATATTTTGTGACATTGACATTAAATTAAGTTAAATAAAATAGGCGAATGAAAAATGATCGATGTATTGATTTCGTACAATTTACAAAATTAAATTAAAAGCGATCTTTGATTTCTATAACGCGGGTTTTCTATAACGTAGTCCCGATTTCTTTGTTCTAGGAGGGCTATCTGTAATACTAAATTATTTAATGAATTTTCGACTTAAAATCAACAGATATTCAAGCGTCAGAGAGAGCCGTGCAAAAAATATGTTATTACTAAAAATATATTATTTTAAATACCTCGATCGTTTTTTAAAACGGAATCTTTTAAGTACTCATTTAAGGTCGATTTGTGTAATCTCAATTATTATCCGGGTTTTTTTAAATGTCAAACGAGCAATTAAAATAGGAAGGCCTCGAATATCAAATAATTTTTTATCCATCATTATATATTTTATTTCTTTTGGTTTATTTAACCCATTCGTCACGGCTGCTCAGAATAACAGCGAAAACAACCGCGAAGGGGTTATCTCAGATACCCCAAGCATTTCAAGTCAAGATATTAATGATTTCTTTTCAAATGGATTATTCTAAGAATAAATAAAAAAAATATATAATTTGGTTGAATATTTTAGATTTTTTAATAAATTAATATGAAGCGTAAATGACAACGCTCTCGGCGATGTCTTGTCGCAGACTGAGCTCTGGCAGCTCGTGTCAATCGCACGTTTTACTCGCACTCAGCACATCGTACCAGATGCGAGCGAGAATTGTTATACAATTATTATTAAAGAAGATAATATTATTAAAATGCTGTTTTCATAAACACAGTTCAAGTAAATAAATAAATTATTTTATAAATTGTTTTTTTTTGTTTAAATATGTCAAAAAATATTTTATAGAGATTTTTTAAGCAAATGTGTTTATCTTAAAAAAGCAACACTAAATGAGTAAGATTATGATGAAAATATTATGCGGAGCAAAATAATCGTTTTCATATATGATTTTCAATAAGATTGTATATGAAATGACATAACCTTCGAGGTTTATCTGGAACTAATCCGCACTAAGCCCCGGCCTACTCACAAATAACTAATGCCTACGGATATTTAATCAATCGTGAGATTTACGTTGCTCAATAAATCAAATATATGTTTAGCCACGAGTGAAATTGAGAAACTCTCGATTCAATTTGGCGTTCGGTCACATTGTTGCATTATCTAATTACACGGCGAAGTTTCATATAAAGCAAACACTCACACACAGTTTTTCTTGACTTATTGCAATTGAACAATAATCGAAAATGATTTAGTGCGCATAACGCAAACATGGGCGTTTTTATTAAACCCAAAAACCTCGATTTGCCGCCAAAATTACCGTGCGCCGTTGATAAATCAAATATTTATAGTTTTCCGGCGTTTAGTAATTCGACGTCTGAATTTGGGCGGCGCTCTGTGGGTTTTAGAAAATGTGTCTCTAGTGTGTTGCAACGCTGCATGCGGCAGTGGGCGAGCGATGTTCGCTTTTATCAATGAATTTCGGTGTTATGGCCGTGTCTGTGTCGGCCTTTATTAACGGCAATCGGCCACAAATTGCCGCGTATGGGAAGTGCGTGGGCTAGGGCCGTCGCACACTGCCCATTGCCGGCGAGCTGCATCATTGCATTCGCCGACAGGACCAATGTCATCTAGCTCCGGAGATACGGTTATGGTCGCCCAAAGTGACGCAAGCCACGTCATCGCGGATGCGTTTTGAGCCCATCATAGTTATTCATAGAATACGTATCGATAAACATTGACCTCAAATCAAGAATTTCATATGCGAGATTTAATAAAAAAAGATCGTTTATCTTCATTTATGCATCAGTATTAGTTTTATTACCTTCTAAGATATATAACAATATATCAAAGCAATTTTCGGTATGGCTCCTTTAGTGATTCTGTCTTTAATCTCTCTTCAATCATCGATAAAAAACATCGAAACAAACAATGCTTCATATTGTGAATGATTGCAAGATGAGATGATAATGGTGATGATTTCGTATGGCTTTTACTTTGCCATTCTTCGCGTGCTCATCTTTCGATCATTTCAAAGCATACGTTTCCACATACCTTTACGTGATTAAGTCCCAAGTATTTTGTATCTTAGCGATCCTTTCATCATGGGAAATACCTTCTCAGAGAAGTGTCCCCTAGAAAGAAGGAAGAGGAGGAGCGAACGCATCGAGACTATACCAATTATTGGTCAACAGATTAGGGGTCCTTCTCAGGGTATACTGGCTCTGGGACCAGATTTATTTATGCTCATAAGGATATGTGTTCACAAACATGTTCATATTTTTTCAGGGGTGCACTATTTTGTTAAGTATTTATCAAAGTTTCCTTGGGTTTTTAGTCAACTCCATGCAGGGTTATGTTGACTATAATATAAAAAAAATGTTTAAAAAAGATGCTGACTATCAATTGTAATGGTATGGTAGATAGATGTCTTTCATTCCGGCTACCCCCTCTCGTTATGAGGTGATAAATAGATATTCTGAATCCCTGTGTTATTCGTAGAATAGTTATGGAGGCTGACCAAGAGAGTGGCCGCCTCTGGCGGTTAATATTGGATAGTTTGAGATTCTTATATGGAATCTCGCCATAGGAAAAAGGTTTATGGCACCTCGCTATTCAATGGAGAGCTGTCGCCCTGTCTTTGATCGTTTTGAAGGCGATCAAAATCCATTAAGTAATTAACATGGTACAAGTTATATAGCGATATAAATTGAGGCATTGATAAAAGAGTTTATAGTGGGTAATTGTTTGGATCGACTTATTTGGTCGCTAGTTTGTCCGCAGCTATGATGGATATGGTGCCGCCGGACGGAGGAGGGGGGTAGGCGAGCGGGGGGATAAGTTTATATCAACTACTCCCGCGAGCTCGTTGCACAATACACAATTTTCATTCTCGATTGCGTATAAGGTTACAGAGAAAATAAGGTTTTTTTTCTGATGGAGAACTGAGATGAGAATTTAAGTCGAGGCTAATAGAGTCGGTTTCTCACAATAAGATGAGCACTTAGATGCGGTTCTTTATAAAGAGGTTTCTTTCTCCTGACACTGGATTTGTATCTTTTACCACTGTTGGTATCAGATTTTACCTTTCTTACTGTGTTCAATCATGTCGGTAGGGTTTGTTTCTGTGTTCGTTTTGCTCTTCTCCACGAGTTCCGACGTGACAAGTCATAGTTAGCATTAACCTTATTGCATAATGGCAATCCTTTCATAACAGTAAGGACCTAATAAGAAGGAAGAAGGAACAAAAGCATTGAAACTATGACCCGAAAAACTAAGAAAAACTTTTGCAACTGGCACGACGTGGACAGCTTTCAAATTTTGTCGGTTCTTAAGTTCGTCGTCGCCAACAACTAAGAGAAGGAAATCTATATATAAAGAATCGGCATACCAGCTCTTCCTAGCGTGAGTCTCTGGAAAGAAACGCCTGCTAGTATTTCTGTTACCAACTTCGGTGTAGAGAAATGATTATCTTTTGCTAGGTTGACATGCCTATAATCATCTAATACAAATACTGGGATCCCCACAAATCTAGCCATTCTTGTAGGCTAAGAGTTTGACCTGGTTTTTGTGGGTTTCTGTCAGGATTTCATTCATGTTCTATGGTTCTGTCAGGGATCCATGTCCGTGTGTCCAATCGAACACATGAATCTGATCAGCAATATAGGATGTTACAAGGCATTTGTTTATTTTATATCAAGATTCAGAGACTTAAGCAAAACTACTTCTTTTTTCCCTTCTTCCTTCTCTTAGACAGAGTAACTTTAATTCTAAGATCACGGGTTTTGAAAAGAAAATGGCCTTTTTTGTACTGATTGAACTAGCCCCAAGCTGGAATATACGATCTGGATTGATGGAAAGGTATTAAACTGTGCCAGATATGTCTGAAGTTGTTTATCCTACGTTAATAGTGTATATCCAAGGCCGTATTGGCATACATACATTTCTTTCGGATGGAAGCAATGTCACAACTGTTTCTAGTATTGTCTCTAAGGTGTATGGTGCTGGTATAGTCAGGGAACAATCCCTATACTACGTAGCCAATTATAGTTGTTCTTGAAGTTTCCTGAAGGTCGGAGGAAACTATCAATTACTAGCAGACCATAAGTTTGGTTTGGTTTTAGATCATAATAAGGCTTCCATTAGGAAGACCGGATCTTAACTTCAATACCAGACTTATTTGAACAGTTCTGGATCGTCGTCAACTTCATTCATCAATGTCCATTCGGTACAAATTGGGATACCAGACGTTGAATACCCAAAATATCGAAAACAATGATACAAGACTAATAATTTGACTCTCTGATAGTGATTCAACGATTTTCTATAATCATATTCTTCATATTTTCGACATTGTCCTTGGTTGTTGAAGTGCTAGGTCGTCTAAGGCGTCTGTCGACTTCGACGACTGCACAATCCTCTTGGAAACGTTTGTACCACTCGTAAACACTTGTGTTATTTATAGAAGTTTCGCCAAGATGAATATTTAAGATTCAGAATACGGCCATGTACTTTATTTCAATTTTTAAACAATATTTAACGGAAATTGTTAAGTCATTTTTTTTTTACAAACTTGACATTTAAAATAATCTATGTATTTTTTTCATCATTTTATTTTACGTAAAAATAAGTATGCTTATGTTATAGTTCATTAATTATTGGTTTCAAGTTTAAAGATTGAGAAACATTGTGCGTGTAGATCAATGACAAAAAAAATGCGTGAAAAAGTTAAATGTTGCAAAGGAACAAGCGAAAACGACCACCCCCAATCCGACCAATTAACCAGAGCGCACAAAGAGTCCACCCCCCCCCCCCATTTCCGCCCAGTGTCCCCCTTCACTCCCCCCAGAGCCGCCCTTATCGACCGGCCGACCTTCAGCCGTTGCAGGAGTGACCCAATTTGCCTTTCATTACACCCAGTTTCATTACTGAACTTAAAATTTTTTAACCTAGAACTTAAAATCGGCCCCTCCGGGCGCCCCCCGTCTGGCCGGGGGCTGGTTCCCTCCCCCCAGGTCAAAGACCTCCCGCCCACTTCTTACTTATTCCCCGATGGGGTAATTAAATTCCTACAACGGCCAGGGGGGTAGCTCGCGGGCCGCGAGAGACGACTCCCGGCCTGCTTGTCTACAATTAGACCGGCTACATCCCTCTGCAAATAAAACGCACCCTTCTTTGCTCGGCTCTGTTTTCCGGCTTTAATACAAGCCACTCCAGTGACGTGGAAAATGGGAACTTGGGAATATTGGGACAGGACTTTTTCCACAACAAAAAATCATAATTTATCGTATAAAATTAATATGAATCAACAATTAATAAATATATATATATAAAAATAATAAATATTTTGATATACTTTGTGGTGGGAGATGAGAATTTAAAAAATACTTTGCAAGCATAGTTTGGCTTAAATTAAATCATCATTAAAATAATCATTTTAAAATCTCGGATTCTTTAAAAAATTTAGAGTGCATTTTGTTTTAGTTGTAAAAAACGTTAGGAATCAAAATATATTTTTTTATTCCTTTTTGAGGACCAAAAAATAAGTTTATGTTGCATGATAAGAATTAATATCCAAAACTGGAGCTATTTACAAACAATACTATTGGATAGAGAACGAAGATATTTTTTAATAAATTTCTCAAAAAAAGATATTATATAAAAAAAATCTCTAACTAAAAATATTAAAGAAATATTGTTATTGATAAATTAGGGTTAATGATTTTTTTTCAATTACATAGAATTATAATATGAAAAAATTCAAAGGAATTATCATTTTTCTCAACAAAATCTTCATAATACATCAATATTTATTATGTTCCTTGAAAAATGACAGTTTTTCCGAATTTCCAAAACTTTTGGAAAGCAATTTTCTCCTTTCTTCTTTCAATGTTGGGAAAACTTTCAACGTCCGTTCAAATTTATTTTCGTCCCTATTTTAACAGACCTAAACATAGAACATATATTAAATAACTTTAATCAAATACGAAGATTAAACATAAAAACATATTTTTTGAAGAAAAATAATAATTGCACATTTTTATAATTTGACGTAACTGTCCTCTTTTTTAATATAGACATAAAACATGAATATTTCTAGTGTTAATTATAATACGTTTAATTAATTATTACAAATATTTATATTATTGGATCATTTAATTTATTACACCCATTACAAATAAAATAATAAAATGTTATAAATTATGGTAGAAAATATTATTTTTAAATAATATTTAAAAAATAACTAATCGGAACCGAACCGAAACCTGAAATTAACCCTTTTTTCTCTGGAAAGAAAACCAAACGGATAAATATTATTTAATTCAACATGGTATATTTTTAACAAACTTTTGTTATAAACTTATAAACAACGCAATTCATTTTAATAATTATTAAAAAAAAATATAAAATTGTGTGTTTACAACCGCATTGTCCGAAGGGGGTCGCTCAGGGACCCCCCAAGCATTTCAAGTCAAGATATTGATTTAAAAATGAATTATTCTAAGGATAAAAATAGTTATTCATGATATGTTTTTTAATTTGGTTGTTATTTTGGATTTTTTTATCTAATCAATATGACGCGTAAATGATTAAGGTCTGGGCGTTGTCTCGCCGCAGATTGAACTCTCACGACACGTGTCACTCACACTCGGCACTTCGCGCGTATTTATTCTTTAATCATTTTAGATAAATACAAAAAGTTTGTGACATGTAGGATTTATATTAAAAGAGTTATTCGAGAAAAATCAAAAACTTAGGGTCGCTAATAGACCCCACAGCCGATTGTCATCTTCTTTTAATGGCCAAGGCCTAGTCGACGTTTAACATTCAGATACTAATGGAGGTGTATGTACTTAATTCTCGGAAGCACATGTTTCGAATGGGGAAAAATAAATGCAGAGGGGCTAATGTGTATTTGCATAAAATTCACATGTCATTTTCAGTACGAATTGTTTCCAAATATCGGAAAATTTGAATAATGTTAAAACGCACAGCACATAACGAGCTGGGGCGTTCGCCCCTGGGCCGCTCGCATTACCCGGGCACGCGCCTCGCAACTTTTCCGACCCACCCTCCCCCTCGCCCATCGCCATAACCGCCCCCGAAAAACCAGGCGCCCCTCCCCCTCCGCCCCCGCTAAGAAAACATATTGTTCGCGGAAACTCGGCAACAAATTCATAAGCACAGTTGGAGCAGGGACATATTTTTTGCGCCAACCCGAACGGCCATTATTGTTCAAAAAAGGGAATCCGAGAATTTTCATCTGATTTTTTCAATATAAATGCCACGCGAATCTCCTCTGCTTCTTCCACTTCTTCTTCTACCCCGGCGGATATAATATATTTGAGTTAAGGCCGTGGATAAAAAAAAATAAGTGTTATTCTTTTCTCTTCTGGGCCTCCACGCCCGCTTTGCGAAAATGTATTCGTGTACACGTCCGCCATACGCACGCACTTAAATAAATTTTAATAAAATTATATAAAAATATATATACCGAAAATATATTTCAAATCAGATAATGTGTCATAGTAATGGATTCTATTATGTTCTGAATATTTTCAATATTTTTTTTGTCATTTCTACTTTGTATGACTGTACATATATATATATATATTTTTTGGCATAAAATATTTTATGCGAATATTTCGCGTCTAATGGCGTGTTTTGTTATCTATTGAAGTTTCTTCCTCCCGAGTTTATATCGAAAAACGTGTCAGATGGGAGTCTGCGCCCTGGAACTCCTTCGACCGTGAAGTTATTACACACTTTCCTCCAGGAAAATCGAGAGAAAAACTTCCAGTGCCGTCGAAAAATTTCGCCATGAAATTCGCAATAAAACTCGGGGTGCCACGATGCCGAAACATGTACACACCATCGAGCAAATCGTTCTTGTGAATATCAATTAGAAGCAGGAAATTTCAGAATTCAGCGCGCATCGAATGATATTTTTTTTCCAGATATTAAATCATGGACGTTTCAGATATTCTCGACTCTCTGCAATTATTCGGTGTATCGGCTTCTTTGCATACAACAAAGGACAGTCAGTCAGTGAGTACAGGGCCGCAACCGTCGACGTTGACCTAGGTCAACGATACTTTTTTTTTCTTCATTTACTTTTCAGTGGGTTACAAACTTTCAAGGCAACTCTCTTAACGAGCTTTCCGCAAGCTACTTCGCAGACTCTCTTTGCACACTTTTTCCGAAAAAAAAAAATAGCGAAGGCCATCGCCATTTTTTTTCGTTGTCGAGAATCGTTAATGGAAAGTGAATCTCATTGAAAATGTTTGCACAGGGAATTGATCGGATTTTTGCGGTCGTCTAATTGGCGAAGATTCGCGTAATAACAGCAATGGACGTAACCTTTCGCGAGCAATAAAATATTTATTGTCAATTATAATAAATGCTAAGAACAAGTTTAATTATTTCGTATGATATCCAAATGCGAAAATTAAATTAAGCATCATTATTTATAGCTTTTAAATGAACTTTATACATGTGCGGATGAGGAAATCAGTTTCAATCAGAAGTTTTATTACAGATAAATTGATTGCGATTCGTTGCGTTATTAAAATTTAATTAAGGAACATCATATAATTTTAATTAACCAAAATAAAAACTCGATGCATATTAAATTAATGCATAGTAACTACCACGATTAATTTATTATGTGTTCAAATAAACATTTAAGCTAATTTTTATCAGAAAATATTCATGAAACGTATATTTGACGATTTTAAAATGTTTTCCATGAAAAAATCCAGAAAAATAATAAAATGAAATATATTTTAAATTACTCTGTTTATATAAAGAAAGAAAATAAAACTAAAGTTCAATAAATACTAGAGGCACACAATGATCCACCGGGTGCCCAAGACCCGCTTCAGAGTTAGAATGTCACTTAAATAATAAAAATAAAATGATTATCTCAAAAAACCTTCAACGTTTGACTGTCATTTATATTCATATTGATGATACAGATCTCTACCGTGTAAAATATTTTATTTTTTTGAGGTCTTAGTGCTTAAATTATTTAAAAACCATACGTTCACCATGATTATCAAGAGAAAAACTACCGTTTAAATCCTTTGGCAATCTTATATAGATTTTTTTAGATTTATATTTAATCAATATTACATTTATTAAGATTAGAGATATTTTTCATAGATTAAAAATGAATGGAAGAATGTAATGAAACTTTAAATTATGCAGATTTGCGAACCTTGATGATCTAAAGACAATATCTCTGTAGAAACAACCTGTCTAATCAAATTATTCTAAATCATTATTGATTATTCTAAGAATATAAATAAGATTTATATTAAAAGAGTTATATTTTTTTTACATAGATCCTGTGGAATCCGATTTAAACTTATTGCGCTGCACAATTTTTACAATTTAAATTGCCAGAGTCGAACTTTTGTTGAATTTCTGTTCGTTTATTTTCATTTTAGAGATCCAGTAAACTTCTATTATTTTTAAAAAACTCCAAAAACTTTCGGCAAATACCCAACTCTCTCATACTCTTGCAAATATGATTTAATCAAAAGACTATTAACATTTTTAGTTCCAAAATCATATTAAAATATGATAAAGGACGTCCTTTATCTACGGCCCTTCAAAGATTTTACATTTTGACTGAGAGCGATCATTGATTGAGATTAAATGATGTAAATATGTGCCAAATAATGGCAACGAAGCAATGCCATATTTGTCATTAACTAAGCCGTGCCGATGTGGTATATTTGGGACTCCTAGTTTTTGATTTTTCTCGAATAATTCTTTTAATATGAATCCTACGCGTTACAAACTATTTTTTATTTGTTTAAAAATGTCTAAAAAATAAATATTATAAATAATCGTTGACTTTATTGTCCGCAATTGCGAAAAAATAAAAACAATACGCTTCTGTAGCCACGGGCGCGATATTTTTTCTCGCTCGCATCCGTAACAATTTGCTAAGTGCGATTAAAAGGTATACTAGTGACACGTGCCACGAAAATTTAGCCGTCGATCTATCAGTTGCGTGTCCTCAGTGTGCGGCGGGACATCGTCGAATGCGCGTGTCAATTACGTATCATACTGATTAGTAAAAAAATCCAAAACATCGACCAAATTATGAAGCGTATCATAAATAACTATTTTTATTCTTATAATAATCCATTTTTTTTTAAAAAAAGATAAAGAATTCATTAGTATATTGAGTTGAAATGCTTGAGGTCTATTTTCCCTTATAAATAGATCCCATTTGGACGACGCGATTGGTTTCCAGCCCCTGTGACGGATCGGATAAAAGAGCAGAATCATATTTACAAAATTAAAAATAAATAAGCCTTTAAACCTCGCATTTAAATAAAGATCGAACAGTATTTATTCCAATTAGCCAAAGGCGGCTAACAAATGAAAATAACAGATCATTGCAAAAAGTAGAGCATAGAATTTAAGATGCTGTTGAAAAAATCTCCGCGAATATTTTAATATACAGAAAACCCTTATGTAACACAGAATCCAACAACACACAAAAATAGAATCATTTTTTTATCAAGATATTTATCAAAAATTTCTCAATATCTTGACTTGAAATGCTTGGATTTTATAATTAATAATGGAAAATAGACCCCCTTCGGACGACTCAGTTGGTTTCGAACCCCCATGAAGGATTGGTTAGATAATCTTTTTTCACATATATCTTTCGCCGTTTTATATTAGTATAGTATTTCTATTAATGAGTGTTTTATCTCTGTATTTTTTATACCGTACAACGGCCCGTTGTAAAAAAAGGTTGCTCACCCCTGATCTATGGCATACAAAGAAATAATTATAAGGAAGAATCTACGTTAAAGAAAAAAAAACTCTTTTCGAGTGAGCGTATATCACAATTTTTAGTTTCGGTACACTTGTGCCTGACGTATCTTGACATTGGTAGCTATATTAGATGCTTAATTTATAGTTGGATATTTAAAAGCGATTTTCATTAAACAGAATGGTATTTTTGGTCAAAATCTATAACGTTTTAAGGCTTCCTTGAGGACCCTCTGAAGATGAAAAAAAAATTCTAATGGAATAAATAATTTATTTTGGAATGAATAAAATAATATCGATGAATCAAACCCTACGCATATTTTTTTTTAATATTAAACCGTATATTTCTAATGGGTAATTGATGGCTATGACTGAAAATATGTTTTTATTCCATGCGCCGCATCTGAAGGGCCCTCAGCCCCGAGTGCTTAAGCAATGATAGAATGTACCGCGTACCTTCTTACCTATGCGAGGTAAACACTTCAAGTAAAAAAGTGGGTAAACAATTATTAAGGGCGCCCCGGGAATCTGCAAGAAGTCAGGCTTCTACGTGCCATCACTTTATTTAATTGAATTCTAAACATTCTCTTTTACTGGCGGTTTAAAATTACCGCGGCTCTCCGCCGGAAGGAGTTCCGAGTAAAACTTCAATGCAATTACTTCGGTGCCGAAGTGTGTTTTATTTTATGGCACTCGGTTAGACACGGCAAACACAGTATCGAGTTGGAGGGCCGCTTCGGCGTTTTGCAATAATGCGATTCCATCCGGACGGGGGACGCGACTGGCAAAAGAACGAGAAAACCTATTGGTAAATCTGGAATTATTTTATTTTCTAATCCAATTATGTTTGGTTCTCATGAAAGTGTACAATCGATTTGGAGACGGGGACGAGTTTTATGATATGGGGATGGGGTGGCGTTAATAGAAGAGCCGTGATGATGATGATCGTCATCATCCAACCCCCCTCGTCCTATCAACAGCCCTCTCCACAACATCCGCAATTTCCACGACTCTCGACGCCCTCGCCCGGCGCCGGAAGTCGACGAGGATGTAACAACGTGTGGTATGGCAGACGCAAAAAAATAATACACGGTCAACCGAAAGCATTTTTATAAAATAATGGAAATACATCAAAGAATTTCAGAGTAATATTTTTTTTTGTTGCGTATAAAGAATGTTTTTTCCACTTTTTCCTTTGTCGCTTTAACAATTCGTTGTACATAAAGTGAATTTCGTTATGAAAAAAGCTTTTTTTCGAGCGTTTGTAAGTTTTTACAGTTCATAATGTGGAAAACCTTCAAGATACGGTCCTAATAATTACAATTATTAATTGTAAGAGTGAATGAAGCAAGGTTTGACTAAAAGGCAATGCAAAATAATTGAATTAAAACACCATTATTCAAATTATTATTTTTTAGGACCTCTTTTTTTACGTAATTTCTTTAAAAAATGTCGGAATGAATATCATGGTAATTACATATATACACTAGTGTGTTACAAGTAAATAGACGTTTCAAGTTACAAACAATATATTTAATAAAAGCGGCCATAAGGAGTCCATTTTTCAGTAGAAATGTCATTATATTGTTTTTACGATTGGATTTATGTTTGGAGATTGTCCAGGGGAATGCAAAATATAGCGACATTGATCATCTTTCCAGGAAGTAGTCTTACAAGACTTATGCCAAGGAACTCCATATTCCATAAAAGTGAATAATTTATTTTGTCAGACAATGGCATAAGTCCATCTAAAACAGATATAAATTTTTCAGAATTTAAAATTATATCTCAGAATATTAATTCTGATCTACCGTTAAATAGTTCCAAAAAAATATTCTTTAATTGATCTTCAGAACGACTTTACACTCATACTCATCCACTATCACTCTAAATTGGCACTATCAACTTTCCTCAGAAAAAAATACGTGTTTCTAAAAGTCTAACTAACTCTTTTGTAAAGTCCAATACTATTGCGATGCCTTTATAATGTTTTTTAAGAGGTTCTTTATCCACGAACCACTGTTCGTAGCACGAATCTTTTATTTTTCTATCTGAGGGTCTAAACCTACCCTATCTTTGAGAAACAGACGTTCTTTTGAACAATTTGACAAAGATATTGTATTAGCTTAAACCGCCCTTGAAATGCTCGATAGTTCAGTCGCGCATAGTTGTCAATTTCAGACGATCCTGGTATCGAGGACCTTTCAGAAATGCATCTGATTATTAATTCCAACTGAAAAAGTTTCCTGGCTATCGGAAATCATTTTTTCTGGGCCTTTCTTATTCGAGTTAGAGCCTCCAGACACAACTGAAGTCACAGAACTGTTTTTTTTTTCGTGCGTCTATTAAAATTAAAATATGTAATATTTAAATATATGTTTTTTCAATATTTTCAGCGTTTAAGAAACGAATTAATCAAGTTTTCTTATGGGTACTGTATTATTACAAGATTTTATTATACATGTAACAAAGAGAAACCAACCTTTTAGCTATAATAGTAATTTAATATTAACTAGATTATGAGAAGATATGTAAAAATTACATAACATAAATAAAATATACATTTAAACTATTTTTATTACAAGGATTTTATTATGTATAAAAATGAAAAAGGGGAATATTATCTCATTTCAAAATCATAATTTATGGGTTGTTAAGCTTTATTCGACAATATTCAGAGAAAAAATATATTTATTATTTCTATTGTCAATTATCAATTATATGAGTGTGAATCAAATATTATTATATAAATATTAGAATGAAATAATATTAATTTTGTTAATTAAAATCGGTTATTTTCTAATATCCTCTCAGCGGTTCATGTCACAAGTTTAAATTTGCCGGCGCCGTTTTTGATTCCCGAAAATATATTAGAACCGAGCCATCTCCAGACAATGCCGCCATTTTCTTTCATTCTTTCTTTTATTCATTTCCTCTTCCGCCGAATATATTACGGCGGGTTACAAAGAAACCCGCGCCGTTGGGCGAACGAGCGTCTTTTCATCCGACCAACCCGGAACCTTCTATTTACTATCTTCCCGATACCCATACGTGTGCCACTCTGGCGGAAAAGCCTCCCATCAACTCACCTCCTTAGGGCTCATAATGGCGTGAGTAGGGCTCAGCCACACACTGGGGGGTGTGTGTACGGGGCGTCCCACCCCCAGACGATCGTCTCACCCATACGTGGTCTGTTTGCCAACTTAATGTATTCTGAATGCTCCGCATTTTCCAAACCCCGCTAGAAAATGCTGAAAATATATTTTTCAGCCGGGGTGAGCCGATTTGCATATCAAAAGATTGTTTGCCATATTCAAAACGATTTTTCCCCCCGGCGCACGTATTAAGTCGGAAAATATTTGAGAAAATATTTATTATGAAAAGGGTTAATGCCGTTAATGTGGCCTGTGTGATTTACGGCATATTGGAATGAGCATTATGCGATGTTTTTCGGATTTTTAATAATCTTGAGTAATATTTTATGTTCAATAATGCTAAGAGCTGCGAGACGGCGGTAAACGAATTTTCTTTTCAAATTTATTTTTTGTTTTTTACTCTGCACTATCGTGAAAAACATTTTTACATCTTTCTGCGGAGATACAAATAAAATAAAAATAGCTTACATTGCTTAATGTATTAATACATATAAATATAATTCTTTAACTAGCTTATATATTTTTAAATCCTTTCAATAATTTAATAAGAATTTCAAATATGTTATATTTTTACCGTAAATATTTTTAAATGCTTCCAATTAAATAAAATACCTTTTTAATATATATCACATTTTATTATTAATGACAATATTAAATTTAATAATAAGTACAGCTTGTAAAATTTTTTTTTTAAATCATCTAAAAGATCTGTACATTATTTATTTTTGAAAGCATTGAATAAATATAAAGTTAGCTGATTTTTTTAATGAAAGTATATATTTTAACCAGAATTTAAATTGATAACTAACATAAATATTAATTTTTATATAAATAATTATCAAAATATAGACAAAAACAATATTCATACTCTTCTGAAAATAATCATAAGTGAATTTTAATTGTATTTAATTTCAACCGATTTTTTCCATACTTCAAATATGTATAATTATAGTATTTTAATAACACATCATAGAATATTCATTGTTATTCAAGAATATATCCCGTTAAAATCCCAAAAAAATCATATAATAAATTAAAAAACTTTTTGTATAAAAAATATGTCCACGCGTCTAAATTATCGAATATCGAGTTATTACATACACTAGTTATTTTACAAGGATTTAAAAACATAGGATTTCACTCGAAAACAACTGCATCGTCCGAAGAGGGTCTCTAAATTGATATTTTTGACGTTTCACTCGCACTCGGCACACCATACCGGATGCGATCGAGAAAAACATCGTGCCCGTAACAACTTAAGCTAATATTGTTGTTTTAATTTTTTTTTTTCGCAATTTCAGATAATAAAATAGTTTGGTTATGTTTAATATTTATTTTAATAGCTTTCGTTACTAAGAAAATAATTATAAAATTAATCATAGAGAAAAAATATGTTATTATATTTTTTTTTAACCAAATTATGATTTCAATTAAAATATTGTGAGGTATAAATATTTTTTTCAGTATTTTCAGACAGTGATATTATTTTTTTTAACTATTGTCATATGAGGTAGTACATACTATTTAGGTGATGTATGAGAATCAACCGGTTATCTCATCAGATTCCATTCGCACAACATCCATTGTTCGAGTAGCGAATTATACGGAGAGCCGAGGGGAGGTTGGCGCGGGGGGCGCCGTCACTAATACCGGCGCGTAATGAATGGCGGGGGCAGAGCGCCCGGACCTGCCTCAACAAATTAAGGCCAAGGGGCTCCAGTTCAAGTTCATTAGGATGATGATAAAATCGATTGGTCCTGGGAGTAACGACCCTCGTCCGCCCCGCCAGAGGGTGACTGTGCCCGCGATAATTACAAGAGCCGGACCCCACCAAGCGCATGGAAACTCGAAAATTTTAAAACACCCCTAAATCGATACGCGAACATACGACGACGATTTGAATATCAAATAAAAAATAATAAAATGATTAATTAATTAATTAATTGAAATCGAGTTGCGACGCTCTTCCTGCGCGCTCAACAGTTTAAAGCTCCTTCCGACTTTTGTTGCGTAAGTTCACGGCCGGTATTATTCATTCCCCGATAATGCCATCTCGCTTTGATGCGTCCGATCCGATATCGCCGTCGCGTTCTCTCATCCTTAATTAAAATACACCCCAAGGAAGAATTTGTACGGGAGGACTTTTCCGACATAAATTTCACGTAATAAAAAAAAAATACACGGAAAATTGGGCAACACGACGAAAAGCTGACTTAGCACAATTTTCCGTAATTTACCCTAATTCATAAACGGCGGTTATGGAGCTATTTGCTAACAGCGTTTTGTCATATAATCGATCATCATCACGTGTTGAAACATTTAACCCGTGAAACTATTAACGTATCGCCGTGGGCGCATTAGGGAAATGAATTATCTTATCGGCCGCTGTAACGAATATCACATTTTTATGTTGTTGTTGTTTGGGAAAATAAAAAATTGAAAATTAAACCGGCAAAGTAGATTTTCCGAGTCACTCGCGGTAGCAATATCCGTCTCCCCGGTAATCGCATTTCACCCTTGTTAGGCAAAGTATTTACGCAGGTTCATTTGTAGCATGGGTGAATCGTCTGCCGAGGCTCATCTCCTCCTCCGCACCATGATCCATGGAATTTGCAAATCATGGATGAATTGATGTATGCCGCGGGGGGTGGAAATCGCGCATAATTTGGCAGCTTTAAAATTTTCCACGATCCCTACTATACGGATTTTATTTGGATCTGAAAAAAATAATATATTAAATCAGATTTTTTATATCAGAAAAAAATAATATGCAATAAAACGTGTCACAAAAGCCATTTATTATTTATTATTTGATTATTTTTAGTAGATAATCGTCTAATTTTCATCCCCTAAAGTCAATTGCATTAATGAACCGACATTATCATATTAATCTTCTTGAAATCCAGTGTAACGAAGATAGCGACTTTAGTAAATCATTTTTTTCAGATGTATAAATGTTTATGTTGGATTCTAACCTCAGGAAAACAAATTAAAATATCTGAAATATATGAGATAAGGGCGCATTTACAAGGCTTTAAAATGTTGATTAAGAAAACATGATTGAAAAGCGATCCGGATGTTATTTTCAATCTCAACATTATCAATTATGTAAATAAATAAATATTACTGATTTTCCTACTAATTAATAACCATTTTAGAATAAAAGTTAATTTTATAAATGACAATAATATATGCTGCTATTAACAAGCACGCGATGTTTTTTCTCGCTCGTATTCTGCACAATATGCCGTGTGCGAGTGAAACGTAAGAGTGACACGTGCTGCGAGAGCTCAGTCTGCGGTGAGACATCGCCAAGAGCGTTGTCCTTTACGCGTCATAATGAATAGTTAAAAAATCTAAAATATCGACAAAATTATGAAGCATATCATAATTAACTATTTTTATTCATAAAATAATGCTTTTTTTTTTAAAATGTCAAGATATTGATTAGAATTCATTCAAATCTTGACTTATCATAAATACTCGGAGTTATTTTTTACGTAATAATTTTTAAAAATAATCAGTGACAATGGAAAAATCTATAAAAATTAACATCTATTTTGTTTTATTCTAAATTTAATTGAAAAAAATGAAGAAATCAGGTTTTGGATTCAACAATACAGATGTTTCTTATTTACTTGATGAAAACAATTTTTTTAACCATAATAGTTAAGACATTAATTTAAACACTTCAGGGTCAACCACGGATCTTAAACAACAAAAAAACGTTTTTTTGAAAAATAAATTCTAAAATAATCGACCGGGAAGTGGTTAATATATGTAATAGTAAAGATAATAGTGCTAATAATTATTTTGTACTAAAATATATATTTCCTATTGCAAAATATTAATTTTACATAATTTTTACAAATTTTACAAAAAATTCTCGTCAAAAAATCTTGATGACTAAATATTTTATAAAAAAACATAATTATGAGAATTTTCTTTCTGGCTAGATAAATGCTTTTGTTGTCGATTTTATTCAACACTTTGTCATGGGTGTCACCGGTGACCGATGGGGTAAAGTTTAGTACAAACAAATAATGCAAATAAATTAAATATTACCATCGCAATTGTAATAGCGTAAATAAATTAATCTAATATTTTTTTCATAAAATATAAATATTAGAAACAATATTTAATATTAGCCACTTTTGTCTATAATCGCTTATCAACTATTATATTGTTGACTTATTGACCTTTGAACAAAGTCAACTTTTTGTTCTATAATTCTTAGATTATTTGACAAGAATCTGATTTTTGTGTCTTTTACAATTTTCTCAAAATTCTTTCACCGCCTGAAAAAACGTATCAAGGTTGAGGATTTTATCGTATCCGTGTATTATCCGTATAAAAAGATTCCATAATTAATTCTTAAGCTTTGTTTGTCTCCAATCCTTAGTAAAATTATTTTATATCAAAACAATAAATTTATTATTCAGCCTACATCCTGTTTAGGGTCATATAATATATTATATTATTATTAATTCAAGGATATTATATTGGTTAATTTCAAAAAAAGAAATTCATTGGAACATAACTTAAAAGCTCTCTAATTTGAATTTTATTACCACGAATTTTCAGAATTGTTAGCTTTTACATTTCGTGCCTAATAATTAATTATTGTATTAAAATAAATCACATCACAATTATACTTAGATTTTAGTATAATTTTTTTTATTGCTTATGGTATTATTTATTGTTACAAAATACTCATTATATTTGCATCAAAAATTTTAGTAAACAAACATCTGAATCACAAGAATCTCCGCATATTTACGCTTATTATTTATTTAATATTTTCTCATATATAAATATTTATTTTATTCGTAAAAAAATATATAATTGGTGTGTAATATTTTTTTGGGTCATGCGAATTTTAATGAAAGGCCCCCGAATTCTGGCATTCGCCAAACAAAATGTGTATATAGCCGAAAATTCCAAATTATCGAGTAATTCATGGGTCGAGCTCTATCCCAGATTTTACATATCCCGAGGCAGAATAAAGGTCCCTCTCGTCGACCTCCCAATTACATCTCCATTCATTTTTGTCGTCGTCAAACAGCCGCAGAGTGGAGAGACACACACACATACATACGCGATCCATATTCTTTACCTCATTACGTGGCATTCTCCACGGGCGAATACCGTCGGGGTCGTATTCACAAAATAAAAGAGTATCAAGAGAGTAATATCTGATGAACAAGAGGCTTCGTCACATCTTCAACGCTGAAAGAGAACGCGCCCAATCTCTTGCACATCGCTGAGGGAGCTTAGCGGCCGTGGACCAGAGTGGAGACA